>BCLH01000604.1:0-104721 GCA_001602315.1 Zoysia pacifica
CCAGATAATAAAAACATAATGCTATAATTTTTAAACGTACTAGTATTTCATAAAAGCACAATTATTTTCACCGTTTGTAACATGAAACTATAATATCTTGACACGTGTGTGTACGTATGGTAATTTGAAATCAAGGAGTAGCATTTGTGTGATAAACATGTGAGAGCGTAAATGAATGATGCGTTTGGACCATCATTAAGGGATGGGACATGATAATCCTGGATAAAAGAATGACATGTGGTTTTATGAGTTATTCTCTTCAGTTCAAAAAAGAAAGTCATTTTAGACAAAAAAAAGTCGTTTTGATAAAGTTTTAGTCAAACATTGAAAATATAAATTATAAATAATTTTAATTTGTTAAGTTTAAAAATATAAAAATTATATGATTAGATTTGTTTTGAAAAGTACTTTCATAAAAATGTAAATATATTATTTTTAATAAATATTTTATAAAAAATAAAAGTTAAAAATATATTTTAGAGACTGTAGTATAGTTCAAAACGATTTTTTTTTAATGAACCGAAGAGAGTATATGTTTGGTTAGAGAGACGAAGTGTTCACTGTTTGGTTGTAAGAACATGTAGGAGTAGGATAAATTTATTTGATTGAAGTGATGGAACAGATTAGCAGATAACTAAGCTGTTGTAGTACTAAACTGTTCGTCAAGCTCTCGTTTTCTCTAGAAAAAAAAAGGACGTCGCTTTTGATATCATTTCAGAGTTCAGTAGCCGTGAAATCAATAGCATTTTGTCGCCGAGCTGGCTGAAATGCGTGGCCAAGTTATGGCTTGAACGTGAGAGATGGATGCTTTGGGGAATCCTTCTCGTCATGAAGGCGCTGAGCTTTGTCCTTTTTTTTTTTTTAAAAAAAAATCCAGCTTTTGTCCAGTCTTTGCTCAGCCATTGCTGGACCTTTCAGGCAGCCCAGGTCTGCGGCGTGCTGATTGGAGAAACCCCCGGGCCCACCTGCTCGTCTGCCAAAAATAAGTCGTCCGGGCCCAGCCACCAGCGGCAAAAACAAACCCAACCAGTCAGCCACTCCAATCATTTCGGTTAGTTTAATGTGCTCTCAAATCTAATTCCAGATTGATTGAAGGAGTTGGCGGATCTGCTTGAAAGGTACTTAATCATTTCAAATTATAAGGGAAATTGTGTACATGCCGCTCACAAATTTGTTGTTTATTCTATTACAAAGTGTAGATAGATCTTGTGGCTCATACACAGTGTACTGATTATTTTGTACGTACACAAATTTTTTGATCAAATAATTATACGTACATAAATTTTTTGATTAAATAATTGTACGTACAAAATATTTTTTTTGTTATCCTATTGCAAAGCATATTAGATATTTTAATTTGAAAAGTAATTTGTTTGTTTTGAAACTAACACATTCGTTTGTTTTGGAAGGTTTCCAGCATATAGGAATTTGTGCTCTCAAACCCAATTCCATATTGGTTGAAAAAGTTGGCAGATCTGCTTGAAAGGCACCTAATCACTTCAAATTATAAGGGGAAATTGTGCATATGCTGCTAAGAATTTTTTTGCCTATTCCATCGCAAGGCATAGAATCTTGTGGCTCATACACAAAGCAAGAGTAATGTGGCACACACATGTTACATATTGCACACATGATGATAATAAAATTTTAATTTGTATACACATAAATTTCTTTGATTAAATATTCATATGGAAAAATGATGCGAATTTACTCTCACATGAACTCATAAGTCTGCCGCAAGCAATAATCGCATCAAAACTACATAAAAGACCTATTGTTTCAATTGTACATGTTCATTTCTCCTTTCACACTTTTCAGTTAACCTTGTTTATGCCACTCTTCATGTATCAACAAAGATAGTAGTGATCCAATTGTTTCACCAACTGTCTCAATGATCATTTAAATTTGTTTCTCCGAGCAGCAATATAAATTGTGGCACTTGCTTAATTCTAACCTCACCAATTGTTTCAGTGATTATCGATATTTTTGTATTTTTATCAGGTCATGGTGACTTTTAGTCAGTCCTTTTCCTAAAAGGGCAAATCTCTTAACAAGCTCATTGCTCCCACACATAATATGTGTGTGATAATTATATAAATGTAAAAAGTTGTTGCTTCAATAGTTTCCACTAAATTCCGTATTCTTACCCACATTATCCATTTATCCATATCAAAACGTGTCACTTTGCCCCTGAAAACACACATCTGCTCTCCTTTACACCTATTTATGACTCATTCTAAAAAATGACAATCTTAAGCTAAAACAACAATCACTTAGAGAACTTTCTAGCTTGTCAATACAAGTCAGCTATTATTGATCCAACAAAGTACGTACTTATCTTTAAGCTCTCATGACGACACTTAGGTCAAAAAGAGATAATCTTTCAGCTAAGAAGACCAGCTTTCCAACGAACTCACAAGTTTTGGAAAGTTTTCAGCATATAGGAATTAATTAGAAAGCAATGTGTTTGTTTTGGAAACTTAGGGAGCTAGGGAACAAGTGCCGACCAGGTGAATTTATATTTGTTTTTTATGTATTTTTTCTTACAAAAATCAACGAGTGAGATCAAATTCGGGACTTACCTCCTAAGAAGTAAGACAACAATATTTAGTCTACTTTAACATAGCTCATATATATAAAGCTAAAAGTTGCTGCTTTAATTAATAGTTTCTATTAATTTTGCTCATCTAACCCACATTATCGATTGATCCAAACCAAAACACGTCTCTTTATCCCTGGAAATACACACCTGCTCTCCTTTACACCTATTTATGACTCATTCTGAAAAATGACAACCCTAAAGCTAAAACAACCAGCACTTTGGGAACTTCCTACCTTATCAACACAAGCTGATTATGGTTGATCCAACAAAGCTGGTACTTATCTTTAAGATCTCATGATGACAAGTAGTTCGAATAGAGACAATGTTTAGAGCTAAAAATACCATTGTTTCCAACAAACTCGCAAGTTTTCTATAGTTTAAATTTAATGAATAAAACCTGTTATAGAATAACTCCAAGTTACAAAACAACACAACCAACTCAAAAGAAGGAGCCTCTAAAGTCCAAAAGTAGAAACAATAATACGCATAAACTACAACAAATTGGTACTTTAAAAATGGGCAAAGCAGGAGGGGAGGGGTCGTCGAATTCGAAAAGGGCGAGACAGTGGAGTGGGGGCTTGAAGGCAGGACAAAGGCCAAGGTGAGCTCGAACGGCCACATCCCAATTCCCCATCTCGCTCTAGCATTGAGGGCCACTTTGACAGAGTTATCGGAGGCGGAGAAGCCATGTGAAACGCTGTTTTTTAAACAAATAATTTTTGTTTGATTATGTGAAGTAAAAGTTGAAAAAAGTATTTTTTTTTCTGTTTTGATTCAAAAATTTTATTATATAAAATTAAATTAAATTACTTTCATTACATAAAATCAATTCACAGAAAAATCAAAAATAAATCTGAAGAACGAAGAGTTGAGAGGTCTGGCCCTTAAATATAACTCACGCTCCAGCTCACTACGCCCTTCTCCCCACAAATCACTCGCAACGAATCCAATCGAGTGCAAAGGCGGCAGCTTTTAGCTCGTGGCGATGGAGCATCAGGCCGGCGCGGGTGCGGACGGCGATGTGCCGCCAGGGCTGGGTCTGACGGCGGCGGAGTACGAGCAACTGAGGTCGACGGTGGACGCGCACCACCGTTACGCCGTGGGGGCGGGCCAATGCTCCTCGCTCCTGGCGCAGCGCATCCACGCCCCGCCGGCCGCGGTCTGGGCCATCGTCCGGCGCTTCGACTGCCCCCAGGTGTACAAGCACTTCATCCGCAGCTGCGCGCTCCGCCCCGACCCTGACGCCGGCGACGTCCTCCGCCCCGGCCGGCTCCGTGAGGTCAGCGTCATCTCCGGCCTCCCCGCCAGCACCAGCACCGAGCGGCTCGACCTCCTCGACGACGCCGGCAGGGTCTTCGGCTTCTCCATCACCGGCGGCGAGCACCGCCTGCGCAACTACCGCTCCGTCACCACGGTCAACGAGGTCGCGGGCCCCGGCGGGATCTGCACTGTCGTGCTCGAGTCCTACGTCGTCGACGTCCCCGAAGGCAACACCGAGGACGACACCCGCCTCTTCGCCGACACCGTCATCAGGCTCAACCTCCAGAAGCTCAAGTCCGTCGCCGAGGCCAACGCCGCCGCTGCCGCCGGAGCTAACGCTGCCCCGCAGCAGCCTCCGCCGGCGCCGGCTGAGTAGCGGCGGCGGCGGCCCAAGTGGGCAAGGGAAGAAAGCAACAGCAAGTTTTGGATGTTCCAGTAATTTCGCTTCTTTTGGAGGGGTCGCTTTGAATTGAATCTGATCGTATGCGTGGACTTGGTCCATTTGGACCGGGGAATTAGGGGTCAGCTCGAATTAGGTGTCATTGCAAGGGTGGTACTGTAATAAGCTCCTTTTTTCTTCTGGATTCCTTCTCCGTGCTTCCTTTACTTCTTCCTGAATTTGGTTAATTTCAACTTTATGGTGATTGGAATGGTTCCGTAGGAATCGCTTGCTTCTCATCTTGCATTGCATGTGTTCTAGTATATCTTCATGTGATGATGCGATCCATGCATATTCAAAACTTGATCCTGATACAGGAAGAATTATCTGTCCTACTGATAGTGATGAGCACAATGCCAGTCGAACACCACTGAGCCACTGCTGCAATTTGTCTGTCCATAATCCAGTTCATTTCATACGATCATATATTTGAGTTCTTGAGCGGTACTGATGGCTACGGACGTTTAGATGCTGTGTTTGCAACATAATTTGTTGGATTCTTTCAATCTATTCTGTATTTTTTTGTCATTATCTTTGCACTGGATCTTGTGAATTCATCTCGGAGCTGGAGCTGCTTTAAGTAGGAGTAAATTCAAACTAGTTCAGGACATGAGGAAACAACAATTGTCGCCGATACCTTGATTTGTACACGGTACAAGTACTCTATTCGGTGATTGTCTTGAGGTGATGGTTAAACACTTGCCCAAGCAGGTTGGTTTTGTACCTTCCTGCTATACTATTCTGCTACGTGGACAGTCTTGCACCCTCAAGATCATTGTTTTTGGAGGAAGCGTCAAACACACTACAGTCGGCGACGTTTTCTTTGTTTGCAAGGCCCCATTTGGGACACAGGATTTTTTTTTCTGTTTCTTATATTTTTTATATGAAATTAAACTTATTTTTAGAAAATTTATGTGTGATTGCTGTGAAATTTCCGTGTTTTGAATGGGGCCTGAATGGGAAATTAGGTATCGCCATTAGTTTCCGTTCCCATACAGCTCTGTTTTCTGGTGTTGACGCACGTCCTGCTTGTGCACAACACAACCCGTCCTTCCTTGCCGCTCTTATGTTCAACTGCTTGTGAACTCGCCGCCAGCAGCCGGATTGTAAATTACTGCTGAGCTTTCCCGGTTCATGTGAAAGCTGAAGGATTGTTCCGAGTATAAAATTCGTGCCTTCCGAACGTCGCCGAGCCTTCGAGAAGGCCGTCTTGCCAATCGTTTCGTTTCATCAGCAATTTTCCAGTCCAATTCCGTCGCCACCGCGTCCAGATTCCTCCTGCTTTGCATCCACCGATCCACGTCTGAAAGCAGCTGGAAAAGCACGAGCTGGTATCCCTGAACAATACTCCGGCAGCAGTCGCACGTACCAGTTCACCAATCGGAAGAAGAACCGTGGTCCCTGAGAGGGCACTTGGGTGTTTGGGGGGTGGGGGGGGGGGGGGCGCTCGTGGTGTCTACCGGCCGACTCTCCGTTGAGATCTAAGGCCAGGAGCAGATTCTCCACATTCTCTGTCGGGATCCGCTGTTGGAACTTGGAGCCATTCGGCCAAGTGACGGCTTCATGGTCACCGATGAACGATCGAGATCTACGTTTGTGTTTGCAGAGAAGTAAATTTCCCGCGACCAATTTGACCACTTGCAGAGAGATTCTTGAGAGACTCTCAGGTCGAAGCTTCTTCTTCGAAGTGGAACACAAATGCGCGTGTAATCCGAACGCCGTTGTGGGATTTTATGAGAGGAAATCGATGATGGCGTGGGAGTCTCACATGGCAGAGAAAATCGATGGGGAGGGAGTCTCTCACATGGCAGTGTCGTTCGGACACTGATCCGACCCTTGTCAACTTGGCCAACTTGCCCTCGTAATCAAAGCAAGAAAATGACCCTTTTTTATTCCGGGCTATCATGTTCAAGGTTTCAAAAACCGGCCGTGGCACCGGTTTGATCAGTTTTCACGAAAATTGAAAAAATTACTACAGTAAATTAAAAAAATCAGGCAAATTCAAAAATCAAATTTTTTATAAAAAACTGGCCGGTTTTACCGATTTATCGGTGAGTTTTCTCGGTTTATCCGTTGGTTTTTCTGGTTTACCTTTTTTAAATTTGAAATCAAATTGGTTCGAACGGTTTTCCACCGTTTGACCGGTTTATCGATCGGTTTGACCGATTTTCAAATTTTTACATTTGTTTGAATTTTATTTTTTTTAAATTTATTAAACCGAAAACTGATCGATCTTCAAAATTGAATCGAACCGATTTCACTAAAAACTGCGAAAATCGACCGGTTTTATAAACTCTGGTCATGTCATGTCACGTAGTAGGACTCGATTGACGGGGGCAAAATTCTCGGAAGAAAGCAGCGCGTGATGCCCGGCTAGTGGCCGATTAATAAATAATTCTTTCTATCTACTTCGTGGTGGGTGAAATCGGCAAGACAAAGGCTGAAAAGCAAAAGTTTAAATTTTTTTTGCAGAAGTCTGCCGTGCAAAAGTTAAAAAGATTTGGGGTGAGAGAGGCTCGAACTCTCGACCTCAGGATAACTCACAAATTTAGCTATGAGACCTACGCGCTAGCCAACTGCGCCACCACCCCTTGTGCTGAGTCTCGTTACCTAGATCTATATATGCATACATATTCTACTAACAAGAGGTCAACAAACGGCGGCACAGGTACAACCGTGCAAGGACAAGTTCACTATTTGTAAACATATTTGTAAACATAAAAAAGTCTCCAGATGCCATCCTAGTTCAGGAAACGATTGAAACTAGCTGCAATAATAAAGTCACTTCCGCGCCAGAATTTTAACAATAGTTGACACGGCCATCCTGTTGTCACTATCATTGGCGTCTAAATTTTAAGGGATGGCAAATTCGGCTTGATGGAGCACGTTGACGGATCTCCCTCACCAACCTCTGATCCTGCATGGGTCATGGCTGATTGCTCCGTCCGTAGATGGATCCTTGGGTCCGTTACTGATGCCGTCCTCAGTCTCGCCGGCGACAACGGCGACTCGGCTCGCAGCCTCTACGCCGCGATCGAGAACCACTTCACCACCAACAAGGAGTCTCGTGCCATATTCCTCCATCACCACTTCCATTCTATGGTGCAGGGGGGATCTCACGATCAATGATTATTGCAGGAAAATGAAGGAGCTCGCTGCCGCCTTGAATGACGTCGGGCATGCCGTCTCTGAGCCCGAACTCGTTCTCAATCTTCTGCGAGGACTCAATCCACAGTTCTCCAATACTGCAGACCATATCGCCGAGATGACTCCCTTCCCCAACTTCGCGGAGGCGCACTCCATGCTCGGCATGAAGGAGATGCGCCTTGCCAACGGGAGGAAAGTCACCTCTGACGCAGCCCTGGTTGCCTCTGGCTCCTACTGTGGCAGTGGTGCCTGCCGCGGCAGCACCCCTCCACAGACGTCGTGGCACGCCTCAGCACCACCATCGACGCCGTGGTCAGGCGCACCCTTCAGCCAAGCTTCTTCCATGGCACGTCCACAGTCCGGACAGACTGTTCCCGGCGCGAAGCCTCCAGCGAACAACAACAACAACAACCACCGTCGTGGTGGTGGTGCTGGTCCTCGGCCCCAGCAGATTCCGTACAAGCCGGCTGGCCCATGGGTCTCTACTTCAACCATGGACTTTTCCCGGCCAATTCCAACAGGCTGCTGCTCCGTCACGCCCCTTTGGTCCTGGTATTCTTGGCGCATATCCACGGTTCAATGCAGCATTCGGCCCTGCTCCATCCTCTACACCCAACACTGCTCAATGGAACCAGGCCGATCTCGTGCTGCCATGAACCACCTTGCTGTTCAGCCCCCTAATGGATGGGTTGTTGATTCCGACGCCTCCTCTCACGTGGCGTCCAATGAAAGTATTCTTCTCATACATCTTCCGCATCAATCCTCTGCGAGCACGGTAGGAAACAGTGCTCGTCTCTCTGTTACCGCTCGTGGGCATTCTAATCTTATTACACCTTCATCTAATTTCCACTTGAACAATGTTCTTATTGTACCCTCTCTTGTTCGTAACCTTCTCTCCATTCGACAATTTACGCGGGACAATCTTTGTTCAATTGAATTTGACCCATTTGGTTTCTTTGTTAAGGACCTCCGAACTCGGCCTTTGCTGCAATAGTGTTGGTGACCTCTACACCATTTCTCCAGATGATGTCCGCGCCATTGCTGCTCATGCTTTGATCGCAGCCTTCTCCTCAACTTTGTGGCACGATCGCCTTGGCCATCCCGGTCAAGGAGCTTTAGACATTTTGAATAAACGGACTTTTATTTCTTGTACCAAGCACACTCATAATCTTTGCCATTCATGTCAAATTGGCAAACATACTCGTCTACAGATTCATTCCTCTAATACATCTACTGGTGCCCCTTTTGAACTTATCCACTGTGAGGTATGGACTTCCCTGTGGCAAGCACTTCTGGTTTCTCATATTATCTTTTCATTGTTGATGATTTCACTCACTTTTGTTGGATGTTCCCTCTCCAGCGCAAATCTGAAGTCTATCAACGCATAGTGTCCTTCTTTGCTTATGTGGACACACAATTCAGTCTTCCCGTCAAGGCTCTACAAGCTGACAACGGGACTGCATTCATAAATGCCATGCTCACCAATTTCCTCACGTCACGTGGTACAAATATACGTCTATCATGCCCCTATACATCCTCACAAAATGGCAAAGCTAAACGCATGCTTTGAAATCTTATAACTCGGTTCGAACCCTCCTACTAGACGCTCATATGCCAACCCATTACTGGGCCGAAGCTCTTGCCACCGCTACCCATGTCCTAAATTGTCGACTTTCATCCTCTATTTCTGATGCTATACCATATGAGCTCCTCTTCCAAAAACCTCCGACATACGACCACCTCCGCGTATTCAGTTGCCTCTGTTACCCGAACATCTCGGCCACAAACTCGCTCCGTGTTCTGCTACATGCAGGGTTCGTAAATCCCTTCACGCCCGGACCACTTCTGTCTTCTTCGTAAGTCTCTTTACACCTGGACCATGTCCGTCTTCTTCGTAAGTCCCTTTAGAGGTTGAAGCAGACACCACGGGCAAGGTACACTTGACGAGACTATTTATTGCCAGCAGCCTGCAGGGTTTGTCGACCCTTCACGCCCGGACCACGTCTGTCTTCTTCGTAAGTTCCTTTACGGGCTGAAGCAGGCACCACGGGCAACATATATTCACGGCACTGGCATCATCCCATCAGTGTTCGACACTTCTCTCTTTGTATACAAAGATGGAGATAGTGTTACCTACTTGCTCCTCTACGTCGATGACATCATCATCACGGCCTCCTCCGACAGCTTACTATGCCGCCTCACTGGATTTCTACATTCGAAGTTTGCATGACAGACCTCGGCGATCTACACTTCTTCCTCGGCATCTCCGTCTAGCACTCTGCCGATGGCCTGCTGCTCTCACAGCGCCAATATGCTATCCATCTTCTCCAACGTGCTGGCATGGCTGAGTGTCACCCTACAACCACCCCAGTTGACACTCATGCCAAGTTGTCCGCTGTCGACAGTGCACCAGTTGCTGACCCCACAGGCTACCGCAGCATTATAGGTGCCTTGCAGTACCTCACGCTGACATGGCCAGACATCGCCTACGCCGTTCAGCAGGTATGTCAATACATGCATGATCCACAGGAGCCCCACCTTGCTCTTCTCAAGCGCATCCTGCACTATGTCAAGGGAACTTTGGATGCCGGTCTTCACATCGGAGTCTCCCCAGTCTCTACACTCACTGCCTACTCTGACGCAGACTGGGCAGGCTGTTCCGACTCCTGTCATTCTACCTCCAGCTACTGTGTTTACCTTGGTGATAACCTTGTGTCCTGGTCCTTCAAACGTCAGACCACAGTACAGTGCCGAAGCAGGATACGGAGCTGTTGCTCATGTTGTCATCGAATGCTGCTGGCTACGGCAGCTTCTACAGGAGTTTCATCTCCCCATCTCCACTGCGACGGTGGTCTACTGTTAGTGCCATCTACATGACTTGAATCCGGTACATCATCACCGCACAAAGCACATAAAGGTCGACATTCACTTTGTTCATGAAAAGGTGTTGCTCGGCGAGGTTCGTGTTCTCCATGTGCCTTCATCACATCAGTTTGTTGACATCATGACTAAAGGACTTCCTGTACAGCTTTTCACTGACTTCAGGTCCAGTCTTTGTGTTCGTGTCTCTCCCGCTGTGACTGCGGGCAGGTATTAGAATATTATGTATAGAAAGTGTTGATTGTAATTGCCCTAATTGAGGCACCTTGTAATCAAGCCGTTCCGGCTATATATTGAGAGTCACCCCTGGCCTTTGGCTGTGTGCGGTGCTTTCCAATTCCCATTCCAACAACAGGGCAAAATCCTTGGAGCGGAGGTGTTGAAGATGGTGTTACGTTGGATGACGAAGATGAAAGAGGTGGTTGTTGAAGAAAGCCCCCCCCCCCCCCCCAAGTTTTGCTTCAGGGCCAAATGCAACAGTACTTGGGCGGCATAGGGCATGGGTATGTTTGGGTCTAGGGATGGCACATGACCAATAAAAACAGTGGTAACCCCTATATGGTCAGGAGCATGTCTATGAAGTACGCATACACGACAGTGGTAGCTTGCTTTGGATGCACGCACGACAATGGAGGTCGACGGCCCTGAGAGTTGACCAATTTGGTTGAGGGTGAGAGTAGTGAGCTTTTGTTTGATTTGGGCTTAGCTAACAAGGTGTTAACAATTCATGGGCTTCAATAATCAATTGATGGTGGTATGTGAGCTCATTGTGAGTAATTTTCTTAAGTTTTTTCAGTAATTTCTTTTCCTCAGTGCAAATCACGTTATTGCATTTGGTAATTTCTAGGGTTCCACGAGCTCGCAGCGCCGCCATTGTCATCATCGTCACTGGAGAATCTTTTAGCTGCGCGGGTTTGTAGCCCCTGAGTTCCTCCTCTTCGCCATCGGACATAGAAAATAGGAGAAGGTTTGACTGGCGGTGGAGGCATGGTGCAGGAGGGGCAGTGAGGCGCCAGGGGCGGCGCCAGTCGCGGTGGTGGTCATCGGCGGTGGGCGGTGTCGGGTCGGGGCATCGCGTGCTGAATTAGCGCGGCGGTGGTGGAGGGCGGCAGTGGGGCGGCGGAGGAGCGAGGGGGTGGGGTTGGGCTCGCTGTCGGGCGCTCGCCTGGCTTGGTCGCAGGCACGCAGAGCGACCTGGGTGTAGAATAGTGTCATCGTGTATATATAACTATTCTACACCCTGGATCGAATTGTGCCTCGCTCCGATCGCGCGCGCGCCAACCGACCGTGCCACCCGTGCATTTTGACCCGCCCGCCCGCGTTGACCCAAGCAACCGACTGAGTCACATTCAGTAGTTTTCTTTAGCTTGCTTCAGTAATTTCATCGTGTTCAATAATTTCCTTGAATCCTCCAGTAATTTCTTCTGTTTTATTCAGCAATTTTCACTCCCTTTCAGCAATTTCTCTAGATTTTTTCAGTAATTTCTGTCCTTTAGAGCAGATCTCATCGCCGGCGAGCTCGCGGTGCAGCCGCCGCCGCCATGGTCACCGGAGAATCCCTTAGCTACGTGGATTTGTACCCCAAAGCTCATCCTCTCCATTGCCGGACATAGAAATCAGGGGAAGGTAGGCCCAGCGGTGGGGGGCGTGGTGCAAGTGGGGTGGCGAGGCACCGGGTGCGGTGTCGGCAACGGTGGTGGTCGCTGGCGGTGGGCGGTGTCTGGGCGAGGGCGTCGCGCGCCGAATTAGCGTGGTGACGATGGAGGGCCCAGCGGAGAGCTGGGCGGGCGAAGGCAGCGAGGGGCGTCACGCCGATGAGCGGCGATGGCGGTGGGCGGCGGTGGAGGAGCGCGGGGGTAGGGTCGGGGGCTCGCGGTGGGGCGCGTTTGGATTGCTCGTCTGGCTCGGTCGGGGCACACGGAGCGACCCGGGTGTAGAATAAGAGCCCCTTTGGCAGAGCTCCCAGCTCTTGATTTTTTGGATTCACTCTTGATTCTTCTGTGAAGTGATTCTGTGGCTGAAATTAATTCTCTTTGATTCTCTAGGATAAACTCTTAGAATCAAGACAGAGAATCACTTCACAGAATTAGGAGAAACTATTTTTTTAGCTCTCAGCCCCTTAGTTCATTTCAGAGAATCACTTCAGAGAATCAGACAAGAATCACTTCTGCTAAAAACAGTGTTTGGCAGAGCTCCCCTGATTCTGTCTGAGAATTAGGAGCCGAGAGCTCTACCAAATGAGCCCTAAGCTATTCTACACCCGGGGTGTAGAGTAGTGTTATTGTGTATATAGAACACGACTTTAAAAATCAACCATTAAACTTTTTTTTTTTACATTTCAATACCACCATACTCCTCCGATTTAGAAATATAACAATCTATTGCCATTTGTCTGGTTTGGCCGGTTACGACTCTGATCTGAGGACACATTAGCCCTTGCTTGTGAATATTTCTTCCTCCCCGCAGCTCCCAGACTCTTCTTCCTCCCCTGCAAACCATCTCCCTTGTTCCTACATCCTCTGATGCACCTTCAAATAGCGCCATTTCTCCCCTCCTCCCGCCATTCCACTACCACTGCTTGCTCCTGCTAGCGTCGTCCCTCTCCTGCTGGCATTGTCGCTCCCCTACTTCGTACCAATAAAGAGGATGCAGGTCCAGGCAGCTGCGGCGCCAGATCCGTTCCACTGCGTGGTGTGGGAAACACTTGGTCAGCTCCAACATTGTAAGTTGATGAAATGCATTTTCTTTCTGTGTTTTGATGAATGCCCTTGTTGTTATTGTATAATCCTAGCTCCTAAATTTGTTTTTTCTATCAGTAAGAATCCCCATCATTGATTACTTCTCGCTGGAATGGATATTGCTGCACTAACAGAAGAGTAAGAATCAATTTCATTTTTTCTCTTTACTTCATGCAAATATTCTGAAGAGGCTGGTCAGATTTGGGATTGGTACAGGATAGAATATGGCTATCACATTGTTAAGGAACCACTGTTAAATTGTAACCCTGATATTTTACATAGTTGATTCGGAGGCAATGTGTACAATAATGGTTGAGAACACAAAGGGTTCTACTTGTTTCCTAAAAGTTGATTAGAATGAGTACTCTATGATTGAATTGCTGAATGATATGAGAGAAAAATACAGGTGGGCATCAAATTAGGAAGTTGAATTTTCGTATGTTAGAGAAGATAGAAAGTATACTTAGTTGTGCACTGATTCTCAGTTGCTTTCCCTTTTGCAAAGCTCTAGAAAAATTCATATTGATATGATTGTTGCAGATGCAAGTGATACTATGCAAGAGAACTCTGAATGTTTGACATTAATCTAAGTTATGTCAACACTAAGCTTTTGGATGATCCTATTTATGGTCTGACTCTAGCAGGGTCCACCTAGAGTATATGAAGAAGAAAAGGAGCATGATATGGTGTAAGCTTCATGACTTTTAAGTCCCTAAAAGGTATGAACTGATTTTGGTGATTGAATGAACACCATTGGTAACCGTTGTGCTTATAGGTTCTACCCCACTAAATCTCTATATCATGGTGGGCTTTCTCAATGGATGACAAAGATGATCCTGAGAAGAGGAGTTTCAAGTGTTGGAGGACCCGAGCTAATGACTAGCTAGATAGTCCATAGGACCAATGATACTATTAAGAGGGGTCAAGTCATACGTTTTTATGTCATACAAGTGTTAGAGGATATGAATGCTCTTAGTTACCTCAAAAAGCACTAGAGACGACAGAGTAAACAATGCAAGCGAAGCTGAATTCAAATCGAAGACGAAGGTACAAAAGATGAGTCACCGAACAGTCCGATGAGGTGAGGCCACCGGACAGTCCAGTGAGCCAGGAGAAGTCACTCCAGAGAGGTGCTCTCTGGAGTCGAAGACCAGAAGTCACCGGACAGTTCGACGGTGCAATGACCAGACAGTCCGATGAGCCAGAAGATGAAGTCCAAAAGAGGTGTCTCTGGAAGCCCAAATGTGAGTCACCAGATAGTTCGGTGAAGGTATGCATCGGATAGTTCGTTGTCATATGAAATAGATTCCAGAGAGGGTGCGAGAAGACAATGTCATCGGACAGTCCAGTGGTGCTCCGGGTAGTCCGACGGGAGCAGTCACCGGACAGCTTTATGACATCATATTTTAACAGTTGTTTCTAGGCTTGGAGCCTATTTAAACCATGAAGAACGTTTTGCTGTGTGTCTGAGGTCTGAATTGCTAGAGAAAACTTGTGAGAGGCTAAGAGACACCAAGAAGAGAGCATAAGACAGAGATCTTTTATGCTAATAGGAGAGTGATAAGTGTTAGTGCATCTAGACCCCTTGTGGGTTTTGGTGATAAATGACAACGTAATTAAGGAGCTAACGTGTTCTATGGAGTTCTATGAAGAATTGCAGGTAATCAAAAAGAGAGAAAAGAAGAGACGTGTCTAAAGTGGAGCTTATTAAAGATTCTTATTGTTTAATTTTTATCTTTGAGTTTAGGTATGTCGTACTATTAAGAGGGACAGGAAATAAAGTGGAAATCCGAAGCGAATGCTCAACATCCCAGCCAAAACATCATTTCCAGAACACTCCTGGCCAAAGTGTCCGGCCTAAGGCTGGAGACTTCGGCCCATTTTATTCGAGTCCAGAGGACCCCTTGCCGGAGTGTCTGTCCCCTAGCCGAAGACTCCAGGCCATTTTCCTTGGATTCCAGAGAACCCCTCGCCTGAGTGTCCGGCCTTAGGTCGGAGACTCCGAGCATTTTTTCCGGACTCTAGAACACCCCTCGTCGGAGTGTCCGACCCCTAGACCGAAGACTTCGGGTATTTTTTCACCGAGTCCAGTACACCCCTTGCCGGAGTGTCCAGCCCCTGGCCGGAGACACCGACGTTTGAATTCTACCTCCTTGACACCTGTCAGAGTGTCCGGCATGCCAGAGTGTCTGGTCATGGGGCGGAGACTCCGGTGGTTCTGACACCCCAACTACTCTTTTAGAAGTGAGGAGTATAAAACATTCCTCCCCAACGGGTAGAACTGTCTCTTAGCCTCATTTTTGACCTAAACACACTTGAGCTCATTCTCACACTCTCTCACACTCTTGCTAAGGCTTCCTTGCTTAGATTTGAGCAAGCCAAGTGAGAGGGCAATCTTTAAAAGGCTTTGAGAGCATCCTTTTGATTCTAAAGAGCATTTGTGGAGGTGAAAACTTGATTTCACATTTGTTACTCTTGGAGCTTCAAGCTCCTAGACGACTAGTCGTGCTCGGGAGCTCCCAACTTTTGTGGTGAAGCTCCGAGAAGTTTGTATTGCCCTCCTGAAAGGGATTTGATAGTAAAGCACTCATCTCGACCTTGGTGGTCGTCTTGAGAGAGAAAAAGGGTTGAGTGAAACCCGGTTTTTGTGAACCTCTCAATGGAGACGTACGATCTTTAGTGGATCTGAACTCTGGGATAAATCCTTGTGTCTCCGTGTGCTTTTTGTTTTCTACCGATTTGAGATCTATTTTCCACTTTATTTACATTTCGACATCGATCTATTAGGGTAGCTTGTTCTAGCTTCATTTACTTGTTCCTATTTGTTCTAGTACTTTCGCGTTATCTTTTGGTTCAAGTAAATTTGCTAGATGTAGCTTAAAATTCTTGCATTTGAAGTTCACAGCATTTGTCGGAGTGTCTGATCAATAGCCAGAGTCTCCAACGCTGGAGTGTCCGGCCCGTTCCCAGAGTGTTCGTGGGACTAACAGTTTGTTTAATTCTTAATTTGCAGGAAATTTTTAGGTTGGCCTATTCACTCCCTCTTGGATACTTTCAATTGGTATCAGAGCCGAACTCTCCGAATCGAGCTTAACCGCTTGGAGAGACGATGAAGAGTCTAAGGAAAACTAGTCAAGCGAGCGAAGAATCAAGCGAAGAAGTCGAATAATCTTCTTCGAGTGAGAATGAAGGAGAATCCTTCTAAATCCTCAAGAGGAAGGCCAAAGAAGAGAAGAAGAAAAAGAAAAAAAAGAAGGGAGTTAAAAAGGACTATTCTAAAACTCTTTTCAGTTATTCTCGTCATAATTCTAACACAAACTTTTTGTCATTACCCATTGATAAACCACCTCAATTTTTTGGGGTGCACTATACCAAGTGGATGCACAACATGAAGTATCATCTATTTTCGCTCCATCTAAGCATATGGGATATTGTTTGTACATGTGTTGATTATCCGAATAATGATGATGATGAAGAACTTACTCCGAAACAAAAACAAGATCTCCATCGAAATGCTCAAGCGATGACAGTTCTCTCATCACTTAACCAATAGGAGTTCAACAAGATTAATGGGTTGAACTCGGTAAAGAACATTTGAGATACACTTTGAGTTGCTCATGAAGGCACCGAGACTATAAGGATTGCCAAGATTGAGATGATTGAGAGAGAATTGGGAAGATTTGTGATGGAAGACAATAAAACCCCTCAAGAGATGTACAACCGGCTCAAGATTCTTGTCAACAAGATTAAAACCTATGAAAGCAAAAATTGAACCGATCATGAGGTTGTCAAAAAGATGATTAGGGTTTACACGGTTAGAAACACAACCTTGTGTACACTAATTTGTGAGAGCCCTAACTACAAGAAGATGTCACCCGATGAAGTACTTAGCAAGATTATCAACCATGAGATGATAGAAAAAGAAGCCCAATATGTAAAGAACTTGGCAAAGGGTACCTCAAGCTCAAGAAATCAAGACATAGCACTCAGGGCAAGCAAAAGGAGCAAGGGCAAGAAGGTAGTTGAAGAAAGCACAAGTGATGAAGACAAAAAGCTCCGCACTTAATGATGAAGACATGGCTTTCTTTATCAAGAGGTTTAAGAAGTTCATGAAGAAGGAGCGGAACTACTGTGATGATAAGAAGAAAGATAAACCCAAGACAAGAGGGAAAAGAGCTTGCTACAATTGTGAGAAGTATGGGCACTTTATTGCAAATTGCCCACATGAGAAGAAAGAAAAAGATGATGGCAAGAAGAAAAAGGAGAACTACTTTGACAAAGACATGAAATTTTTAAAGAAGCACACCAGTGAAGCCCATCTAGGAATGGAATAGGACTCAAATGAAAAGAGTTCCGATTCGGATGATGAAGGCATTGCTATATTTGCCGTCAAAGAATCTTCATCAAGAAAATCTCTCTTCGCCAATCTCAACAAGAGCAAGAGCACTACTCAAACATGCTTAATGGAAAAAAAGGGCAAGCGTAAGGAGAAAACCAAATTCAACCTCCCTCATAAATATGTTAGCAGTGATGAGAAAATAGAAAATAATAGTGAAGATGAGGCTTTACTAAAAGGATTAAGTAAAAGTACTATAACTAAAATTAAAATGCTCATGGACTTACTCATTCTCGAGAATCAAGAAGACTTGCTCATTCTTAAAAAGAAGAGAAATTTTGAGCTTGAGAATCTTTTAACTCTAGAAAGGAAGAAAAATGAAGAGTTAGACCAACAACTTGCTTCATGCAAGGAGACTTGTATGAGTCTTGAGAGTTCAAGTGGTGCTCTTCAAAAAGATTATGATGCCTTGAAAAAAGCTCATAAAGACCTTAAAGTGCAATTTGATACTCTTCGGTCTAACTCCAAACCTAAAGATGCACCTAGCTCAACTAAAGCTTCCACAAGTAAACAATATGCTAGATGTAAGAATATTGATCTTAAAGTTTATGCTACTAATATCAAATTGATTCATGACTTGAAAAATCAAGTGAAAACTTTGAAAGGGCAAGTTCACCAAAAGAAGCAAGAACTTGACGATAAGAAGGTTGAATATGCAAGAAGTGCATATTTGAACACAAGACGCCCTCATGTGAAGGATGGTATTGGCTATGTTCATGGTGGAAAATAAAATGCAAGAGAAGTGAAGAATGGCCAAGAATTTCCTAAATTCACCAAAGAGGGAAGCTACCAAAAGAAGCAAGCCAAGAGCAAAGTCACCAATCATCTTTCTAAGTCTCATAATTATCATACTAATGCTTCTCATAATATGTCCATGCTATTTCAAAATTTTGATGCATCATATATACTTATGAAGAACAAGCATGGTAGAATTATTGTTAAGTATGTTGGGCCACGCAACAAAAACTCAAAAGCTTGTGTGTGGGTGCCCAAGACTCTTGTGACTAATGTGAAAGGACCCAAACAAATTTGAATACCTAAAAACAAGGCTTAACTTGTTTTTTAGGTGTACTCCTCTGGTGGATCAAGCTGGCTGCTAGATAGTGGATGCACAAATCATATGACCGGAGAGAAAAAGATGTTCACATCTTATCAAGAGAATGAGGATTCAATGGAGAGCATTACTTTCGGTGACAACGGTCAAGGAAGAGTGCGATGTTATGGTAAAATTTCTATCATAACTGAGCATTCAACTTCTAATGTTTTGCTTGTTGATTCCTTGTACTACAATTTGTTGTCTGTTTCACAACTTTGTGAGATGAGCTATAATTATTTGTTCACTAATGAGGGTGTGACAGTCTTTAGAAAGAGGGATGACTCAATTTTTTTTAAAGGTGTGTTAAAGAGAAAGCTCTATCTCGTTGACTTTTCAATGGATAAGGCTCAACTTGACACATGTTTAATTGCAAAGTCCAACATGGCTTGGTTGTGGCATCAAAGGCTTACCCATGTTGGAATGAAGAATCTTAATAAGCTCCTAAAAGGTGGTCACGTCCTAAGACTAACCAATGTTGTGTTTGAGAAAGATAAGCCTTGTGGAGCATGTCAAGCTAGAAAACAAATTGGAGCGCCACATCCAGCCAAAAATATCATGACAACAACAAGGCTATTGGAATTGCTTCATATAGATCTCTTTGGTCCAATAGCCTACATAAGCATTGGCGGTAACAAATATGGTCTTGTAATTGTTGATGATTATTCTTATTTCATTTGGGTATTCTTTTTGCATGATAAGAGTTAAACTCAAGAAGTTCTTAAGAAGAGCTCAAAATGAATTCGGCTTAAGAGTCAAGAAGATAAGAAGTGACAATAGATGCAAATTCAAGAACATGCAAGTGGAGAAGTATCTTGATAAAGAAGCCATCAAGTATGAGTTTTCGGCACCCTACTCCCCTCAACAAAATAGAGTTGCCGAAAAGAAGAACTGAACACTAATAAAGATGGCAAGAACCATGCTTGATGAATACAAGACCTCTCATCGCTTTTGGGCCGAAGCGATAAACCCGGCATGTCATTCAACCAACCGGCTCTATCTTTATCGCATCTTGAAGAAGACCCCTTATGAGCTTCTCGCCAGTAACAAATCAAATGTATCTTACTTTTGTGTTTTAGAAAGCAGGTGTTATATTCTCAACAAGAAACACAAATCATCCAAGTTTGCTCCAAAAGCGAACGAATGTTTCTTGCTTGTTTATGACTCAAACTCTTGTGCCTATCGTGTTTTTAACAAAAACTTCAGTTTAGTTGAAGTCACGTGTGATGCCGTTTTGTTGAGACTAATGGCTCTCAAGTAGAGCAAGTTGATCTTGATGTTTTAGATGATGAAGAAGCTCCATGTGATGCATTGAGAATGATGGCAATATGTGATGTGCAGCCACGTGATCCAAAAGATGTCCAAGATGATCCATCCTCCAATGTAGCATCACCTCCAACACAAGATGAAGCCCAATAAGAAGAAGAGGGCAATGATCAAGGGGGAGATAAAGAAGAAGAGCAAGATGAACTAAGACCCCAAGTTCCACCTCTAAGAGTCCATCAAAGCGTTCAAAGAGATCACTCCGTTGACAACATTCTTGGTGATATTGAAAAAGGGGTAACTATTAGATCACGAGTTGCTACCTTTGGTGAACACTACTCTTTCATTTCCTCTTTGGAACCATTCAAGCTAGAAGATGCACTTCGTTCAAAGAGACTCCGGGCATTTTATCTGGACTCTAGAACACCCCATGCCGGAGTGTTTGGCCCTTGGCTGGGGACTCTGACGTTTGAATTTTGCCTCCTTGACACCTATCGGAGTGTTCGGCCTGGAGCCGGAGTGTCCGGTCATGGGCCAGAGACTCCATTGGTTCTGACACCCCAACGACTCTTTCAGAAGTGAGGAGTATAAAACACTCCTCCCCAACGGGCAGAACTATCTCTTATCCTCATTTTCGACCTCAGCATACTTGAGCTCAAGCTCATTCTCACACTCTTGCTAATGCTTCCTTGCTTAGATTTGAGCAAGGGAAGTGAGAGGGCAATCTTTAAAAGGCTTTGAGAGCATCCCTTTGATTCCAAAGAGCATTTGTGGAGGTGGAAACTTGATTTCGCGTTTGTTACTCTTGGAGCTTCAAGCTCCTAGATGACTAGTCATGCTTGGGGGCTCCCAACTTGTGTGATGAAGCCTCGGGAAGTTTGTATTGCCCTCCCGAAAGGGATTTGATAGTGAAGCACTCATCTCGACCTTGGTGGTCGTCTTGAGAGAGAAAAAAGGTTGAGTGAAACCTGGTTCTTTGTGAACCTATCAACGGAGACGTAGGATCCTTAGTGGATCTGAACACCAGGATAAATCCTTGTGTCTCCATGTGCCTTTTGTTTTCTACCGGTTTGAGATCTATTTCCTGCTTTATTTACATTTCGGCATCGATCTATTAGGGTAGCTTGTTCTAGTTTTATTTACTTGTTCCTGTTTGCTCTAGTAATTCTCGTTATCTTTTGGTTCAAGTAAATTTGCTAGATCTAGCTTAAAATTCCTGCCTTCGAAGTTCGCTGCGTTTGTCGAAGTGTCCGGTCAATAGCCGGAGTCTCCGACGCTGGAGTGTCCGGGGGACTGACAGTTTGTTTAAGTCTTAATTTGCAGTAAATTTTTAGGTTGGCCTATTCACCCCCCTCTAGGCCACTTTCAATAGGAGCATTCATACACTTCCAGAGTTTGTGAGGCTTTAAGAAGAGTGATCTTTGCCTATTACTCTTAGTCTTCGCAGCTTAAACTGGCATGGAGTCGGTATTCAAGCTTTCGAGGAGATTGTGAATGGTGACGCCAAATTTGTGAGCGGTTTCGGGTCCCCCACTTGAAAGGGACACCAAGAGGGAGCGCCTGGCGCCTTGGAGGCCTGCTCTAGCTCGTGGGTATTGTGTGCTACAGCCGAGCCACCGGTGACTTCACTCTGGGAAATGGAGCATACCATTGGGAGCAGCATTTCGGAAACGGCGAGAGGAACCAAGACTCCGTCGGGAGTGGTTCAACGAGGATTAGAGTAATGCTCCTACCTTTCGAGACCTTAGGAAAAATCTATGAGCATTCTCTTGACTCTCTCTCTTTTTTACTTTTCGTATTTCATATCGTTGAGTAGAGTCTTAGGTTGCTTTACAATTCCCCTTGGTGGCTATCGTCTTAGTGCTTGTTTGTTGCTTTTTTTTCATCACTAGCATTGTTAGGGGTCTTGACCTACTAGAATTGTGTAGGTTGCTCTTGTTGTGGTTCAAATCTCATAGTTTAAGTTTATAGCGAATTAAGTCCTATAAGTCCACCGATTCAACCTCCCTTTTCGATGTCTTTGATCCTTATATATGGTAATAGGTTTCCTGTCAGGAACCGTCAAAGTTGGGTTCCAATTAGTCGAATTAGCTTGCAGTTCGTAAATGACACACAAGCTCAAAATTCGACTAACGAGAAATCGACCCCGATAGTCTCTCGATATGCTTCCCAAACATCGTCCAGGACAAGAGCATATCGGTAACCAACATTGTATTCATCGCAAAGAGGTCACACATACTTTAAAGAAAATCACATAAATTATTATAAGTCATTAGTTGAGAGGTAGAAAATCGCATAAATTATTATAAGTCATTAGTTGAGAGGGATATAACAAAACTTACATTAGTGGGAGTAGTAGGGTCGTAGCTTTCAATTCCCAAGCTTTCTAAAGCCATAGTTCAACACAGACCAATTTAGTTTTAGATTCTAACGAGGATTGATGATAATGAAGCAACAAAAATTTTGTTTTCAAAACAAACCATAAAGGATGGTTGTGCCCAGCCCACAAACACCACCATCACGCTAGAAAAGGGCAACTAATAACATCACCTGCAAAACTCCAACAAAGCAAACGTGAGTACGAAGGTTAAGCTTTTTGCATAAAGCCATGATTAAAGTAAAGTGACATTAAGCAAGCATAAAGTAAACATCCTTAGGGTATAAGACCTCTACATAACCCATGTCCCCTAAGTATCCCAAATATCAAGTAACAACAATATTGAGGTTACGACCAACAATATATCTCATCCAATAATAACTCCCAACTTTCCCACATATAATCAATTAGGTGAAGTGGTTTACTACGTCGAACAAAATTAGACACTAAGCTTAGTCATGACCTGGACCGCGGCGATTCGAATTGATTATACACCCTGCAGGGGAGTCCAACTGTACCCACACGACTTGAAGACCATCCAGCTCACGTAACCCGCTAAAGTTACACAAGAGGGCACTCATATCAACCTTTCTCTCACCCATTCCTAAACAGTTGGACAATGGACATGTCAGGGAGGACCGGTCCCGTGTCTCGTGAGAGCCCTACGGTAACTCGTGCGTGTTAGTCAAGACATGTCGTCATCGCCCAAACGCTGGTATGCAAATGAGATATTCGGCTTGTCTTACCATTATATTCGACATGTGGTATGAACGGAAAGTGCTTAGGCTGACTTTAACAACGATCGGTCCTTAATCGACACAAACAGGGCTACCACCGTGAAGGCCCGGCCTTTCCAATCCATCCTACATATCATCCCCATCTGGTCTCTAATTATATTCATCCTTGTAACGACCGGAATTTTACTTACCTTTCGATAAGACCCGACCTTTCATGACTTTGCCAATCTCAGGAGTTTGGCAAGCACGACATCACAAGCGGTCAATCAAGAAACCATAACAAAAATATTAAACAAGAAACAAGAATAGAAAATAGCAAGTCAAAGTGAATTTATTAAAATAAAATCCTCCAAAAGGGTCTATCGGCACGCAGACCAGAAACATCTCAAAGCAGATATATCACTATCGAGAATCCCTTAAGAGCGACAGCGGAAGCATCAACATGGCAGCAGAAGCGAACCTCCTCCACACAGGCTAGCTTGAGCGTAGGAGCAGACGTCACGGACCGTCAGAGACGTAGTCGAAGTCGAAGCAGAGAGTATCATCTGAAAACAACAAATTAGAAAGCCGTGAGTACGAATACTCAGCAAACCGCGTACTACATAACAACAATGTATGCATGCAAATGGTTTCAAGGGTAAAGGCATGGCTCATGTGCTAAATGCAAGTTTAAAACATTTTATTTTACTTAAAGGATGCAAGAAAGCTTTATTTTCAAACTTGTCAAATTTTATTATCTTGCGTCGCAGAGATCTCCGTTATCTCGAACGGGGGTTCATTTTAATGCCGATGTAATCTCTACACTCGGCCACAGCTCAAAGGTTGAAGTCAAAAACATTTTGAAAAAGGAGAGGAGGAAGAAAAGCAAAACTACTCAACGAGGAGCACAACTCAGGGGGGTGTCCTTTCAAAAGGACGTGGCAATGCGCATCGACTAAAACTCTGCAGAGGTTATGCATTTGGACCCACGAGAAGCGTCATCAGAAACTACCATCGTAGTCTCAACGAACACACAAGACCCGTCCACAAGCTTTAACTGACGTCATCTGTCCTCCAGGATAGGGATCCCAAAAGCCTACGCAATCGAGTCCTGGAGCTGTGAAGAGCTTACTACTGATCAGGTGGGGTATCTCGATCTCATGTGAGGAGTCAGAGCTCAACACCATACTAACACAACACCGCCAACTCACGGGTAAACAACTAGTCTCGGCAAGCTTCAAGATCAAGCCAACTGCCCATACAGGGTAACGTGATGTGCATGGTTGTCAACTGAGCGTACAAGGCTCGAAGGACTCGGTCTTTAATTACCGGGGCACGCACCATCTCTAACCTCAACGCTAACAAGTCTCACGGAAAGATCCCAGCCTAGATCTTCTCGTTGTACCCGTAACAGGTACGCCCACATGGGCTTCTCAAAAGTCCCTCAGCTCCTCATACTCCAACATGCCTCCGCTAAATAGTTATGTATAGTTATTTGCAAAACTCACACATTTGAATCATAGTTCAAAAGCATTTAACACAAATTCTATTTTATAGTGATAGGTATGAGATAAAAATTAAATGCGACTAAGCATGGCTAAGCATAAAAGTAAAAGAAATGTTCTAAAGCAATCCTAGGGTTGATATTTGTGGAACAGTAAATTGGCACGGCTTAAGAATGTTGCTAGCACATTTTAAAATAGTTGGCATGCAAATTAGGGTTGCAAACAAAACATGCAGTTTAAAATACTGGGTACAAAGTGATAAAGGAACGCGGCTTGCCTGGTAAATCGAGATCGTAGTCAGGATCCGGATCGTCGAATTGAGCTGGCTCACGGAACTCCTCCTCGAAAACACCGGCTAAACACAAAATAAACAGGGGATTAGACACTAATTACGCGATAAATAAAAGCAGAAATTAAATCTAAGTCGAAACTACTCGGCTAAACGTGCGCAAAACATTTCCCAGAACAACCCTACACGACAACGCGACGAGACAAATTAACGGAATAATTTTGGGAATAATCAGAGATCAAACGGAGTTCTCGAAAATTGTAGACGATCTAGATCACAAGGATTTAGATTAATCGCAGAATAATTAATCGCATATCAATTAGCAATTAATCTAACAATTAATCGAAAAGGGAAAAGGAATTGAAGAGAGAGGAATTTCTCACCACAAAATTGGAAATCGGAGACGGGAAATCGAAGAACCGGCGCGGAAAATCGGAGGAGGGATTCGGCGCGGCGGTGCACTGGAGTCGGGTCGGCATGCTCTACGGACCGGATGACGCGGCTTAGCAGAGAAGGAACGGAGCGAAGAACGAGGCGAGGACGACGCGGCTCTTCAGGCGGCAGGGGGGCTCCGGACTGGCTCATGCGGAGTGACTCGGAGAAGCAGGGCGGGGGTCGAGGTTGACGGTGATGTGGACGACAGACGACGCGGAGAGGGAGATCAGCAAGCAAGCGGCTCGGGAACCGATGCGGGGGAACGGGTGCAAGGCGACGCAGTCGGCGCTTGGATCGGCTCGGGCGACGTGTGGCAACTCGGCTCGGTGGCAGGACGTCGACGGCTCTTCACGTGGGGACGGCGCTTGGACCAGCGAATCAGGCAACGCTGCAACGTAGAGACCGCGACGAGCGGCGGCGGAATCGAGGACGGCAGGCGCGCGACCGAGGGGTGGTTGCCAGAAATCTCGGCTAGCGGTGGAAGAAAGGAAAAGTGAAAAAATGAGATGAAGATTAGGGATAGGGTTAGAGGGTATTTATAGGAGGAGATTAGAACGAGGGGGTTAGGAATTAATTTGGTATTAATTGATAACTGCAAAATAATTAAGAAGGCTGAAAAATTAATTAATTAGAGAAAATATTTAGAGATCCAAAAATTTAATTAGGAGATTCCGAAAAATAATTTTAGCCCCAACGTAAAAATTACGCGGATTAAATTATTTCGGCACTAGATCAATTTAGATAAACGGATTTCAAATTGGACAGAAAGAAATTCGGAATGAATGATCTTTGAACGGAACGAAAATTTGGGATAGACAATTAATTGGAACAGAATTGGGGATAAATTGCTGCTTTATAAAATCGAAATTTACGGGATGTTACAATCCTCATGTTTAGCGCGACCGTAAGAGTAACCAGGTAAATAAAATCCTATACTCGTGAAAAAGTGGTGACCTTCCACCGATTCAACTTCTACCGGTCTAAGCATGGCTAGGGAAACTCTCGCCCTGAACAAAAATATTCAAGGACAAGGTATAACAAGTAATCAAAAAATGGATAATACATCAATTAGGATTCAACCTACATATACCGCTAATACACGATCTAATGCAAGACATAATCATAACTGAACAAGCCAATATTAACAATTGATCTAAAACAGGGTTCAAGATGCAAGGTGCTTGCCTTGAGTTTGCAGGTGTTCCACACAATCAAACACATCAGCTCTCCTTTTCCCATCACCCACGATACTCTCCGAAGCGTCAATCACTAAACAAGAAAAACAAATGCTAGTATGAAAATGCATGCCATGCAATGCAGTGATAACAAATGTTGTGGGTCTAACCAATATTTCTTAATTGAGTTACTATACATGGGAATAAAATGAGTTTGTAATTACGAAGGTTAATTAATTGGTCTCTTAATTCTATAACCTTTCTTTTAATAGCTGAAGTTGATATTTAGTTAGTTCAATATTCTAAAATAGTATAAGGTAATTAAATTCAACTAACTTAGGGGCCAGAATACTTTCAGGGATCCAGATCTAATTATAATTAATCATAGCTATTTAACATAATTTAATTGTGTGATATAGCGGCTTAATCAATTACTAAAGCAATTAGCTTAATTTGATGAGAGAAACTAATTTAATAATATTTAGCATTGTTTCTGGAACTTAATCAATTTTAATGGGTCAAGGTTCAGTAAAGATAATTTGGGACAAGATTTGGTTAGTTAAAAACAACTATACTAATTACTATAAATTAATTACTAGAAAATAAAGATAAATCAATCATAAAATAATTACTGAAGAAATTAGCTTAAAACATTTTATACTGCTCTGAAATACCCTAAGGGACACTCATGCAAAAATTCACTGATTAATAAAGCACACAAAAATTAATTAGGAATTAAACATGCATAAAGCTTTTTTGTAATTAATCATGATTAAAACAATTAATTACTTGTGTTTATTAGTTTCAATAAAAGGTAACGATTACTGGAGTCTAACAAAGTTGGTTTCATAAATTCTACAAGCTTTGTTAAATTTCTGTTCAATTAAATGAATTTCCGGAAAGGATTTAATCCAACCCTTTGCAGGGCCCACGTGACAGTCGCACAGCGTGACCACAGGGATGGCCACAAGGTTGGCCGCACTGGATCCGCGCACGGCCGCATGGGATCCGGGCGCTTGGCCAGGCGTGCTCAAGGCGTCGGCCATGGCGCCTCGCCTACCTGTCACCGGCACAGGCCTCCAGGCGGTCGCGTGGCTGGGAAAGAGCACTAAGATGGTCGTCACGGTGAGGGGAACACAGCAGATGGATCACTGAGGTGAGGTCACGGATGGAACCCTACCGGCGGCGAGCGCGGCTTTGGGCGGAGCTTCGGCGGAGTCGTGCGGAAGCTTCGGTCGACAAAACTTCGAACCGTCAGGTCGTAGAGCTTCACGGCGACGGTGGGAAGAGCGGCGTAGAGGTTTTATTAGTAGAAGATGGCCAGAGATGGGTCGTCGACGCAGTGGCGGACCTAAGATTTTTTCTTTGGGTGTGCATCCTAAAATTTCTTATCATAAAGTAAGTTGAAAAGGTAGAAATTTTTTTGTTAAAACATAGACAAATGTTGATATTTAATATTAAAATTTTGTTTACTCAAATTCTAGGGTAGTCCATGGCCTACCAGGACTACCCTTTGGGTCCGCCCCTGCGTCGACGACGAGCCGGTGAGTTCTCAAGAAACGCCGTCGCCCACTCGCGAAATCCTACCCAAGGAAGTACCGAATTCTCTCATTCGCTTCACCAAAGGAAGAGACATGATGGTAGGAGGTTCTAACTGAAAGTAATCGAGGACCCCTGCCGGATGCGTGCCGGATTTTGACGGATTGCACCGGCTGCTATGAAGCACAAACTTTTGGGGAAAAGTTGAAATCTGAGCAGCTTGTTGTGGGGAGGAAAGGGAGAAGGGTGTTGGGAGCTTGAGGTGAGGAGGGCGCACACGCTCGTGGAGAGAGGAGGGCCGAGGGGCGCTCATCGGCGGCGTTCACCGGAGGCCTGCTGCTCGACCATGCACAGGCGAGTGAGAGAAGGAATGCGCGAGTGAGAGAGAGGAGGCTGAAACCGATCGGGTTTCGAACACGGGGGGCTGGGGTGTGGCACACGCGCTCTGACGGGGGCGGCGTGGCCAGCCTGCATGCGCACCGCGCGCTGCCGCGTTGTCCGCAAGCGGCTGGAGGAAGAAAGAGCGGCTGACAGGTAGGGCCCGCAGAAGATTCTATTTTCTGATTTTCCGAAATTCTTCAGCAACTCTCTATTTTTGCCTCAAAAGCTCACCTTTCTGAGATCCGATAAATTTAAAATTTTGTAGGGTTGAAGAATTTGTATGGGAAACAACTTTACTTTTGGAAGCATTTTCAAATTCGAAGTGGATTTAATTCTATAAAATTCGAAATCAGCTGGTTGTTTAGAGGAATAAATAATTTGGGGACTTGAAATCTTTGGATTTAAATTTTTCAAAGAAACTATTTTTAATACCTGCTAATCCTCATTATCACTTTCAAATAATAATTTGTTTTACATATTTCTTTTGAATTGTTTGAACTTCAACTTTCAAATTCCAATTCAGTCCAAAATTTAAATTTTTAACTTGAATTGTTTTATTGTTTTTGGAGCTCGACTTTCGTTGCTTTTGAATTTGATTCATGAAATTTGTTTTCTTTGAGTCCAAGGAAATTACAGGGTGTTACATTTCCGACCCTGATGGAGATGAACTAATTGGAGCTGAGAAGAAATGGAGGTATTTCAAGAATGGCAGAGAGAAAGGCACTGACCATGTACTATATCGTTGGACCTTGGTGACAAATATGGCGTATTTGAACTCTGAAATTGTCAAGCATTACACATGACACACACATAGCGTTCATTGTATGAACTTGCTTGCTAACTACAAGAACAATAACACAACTGTTCTAACTAGTAGGTTAAGCATGTCTACAAAAATGATCAATTTGTTCAGCACACCACACAATGCTCTCTCTTCCTCAATGCTTTTGCTTCGGCTTCTGCCTTCAGTGCAAGGGACAGCACCATCGATATCATGATCTTCATGTACGAACTTCCTGTATGCAATCACCATACTTCTACAACAGGAAAGCAAGAAATTTTGGTAACACATCCAGAAATTGCAACCGAAATAATCCAAATTCGAAAAAAAAAATCATACCCCACTGTAGTTTGGGCACACGTAATACTCTTTTCCTCTGTTCGTGTCATTGTTGCATATAGCCCCTATGACCTTCAAATTGCACCATGGACATTGAACTAAAGGGATAAGAACAACAGGCCCAGATGAAGATGATGCCCCTGACCTCTCTGGCATGTAAGTTGCAGCAAAGGAAACCGATGCGCTGGATCTGACCACTGGAAAGGAGCTGCACCTGGGACCAGACCTACCTAGCTACTGCGCTGGATCTGGGCACCACATGAACCACCTGCTGCGCTCGATCTGGCCCCCGTAGAGGAGAGACTTGCCTGAATCTGGGCGCCGCAGAGGAGTCTTCGTCTAGTCCCCGGTGAGGAGAGAACAGTAGCAAGACACAGGAATGGGGCTGCTGTCTCGCCGGAGGAAGAAACAGAGAAGAAACAGGAGTTGTGGTGAGGGGAGAAGATAGAGAGTGTGGCAAACTAGACGGACGACAACGGATTGGTATATTTGAGAGAGTTCGGTGCATTAAAGTGTTAAAACAAATTGATGGTAGATTTTTAAAGTTATGTTCTTTCGATGTCAGGGAACAATTTTTCCGATATAATATATACTCATTTATTTTACAAAAATATTGGGTATTCCCAGGAACACACTGCCATTATGGCAGGTCTACAACGGTACACTAGTACCGGTGATGCAAGTCGACCCACGGCAATTAGTGGTCTCGAAGTCCGTCCTGATCATATTTTGTCGCAAGCATGGAGCATTGGTGGAAAGATGTACTAACAAAATTGATTGACCAATGTAATGTAAAGGAATAGCAATGGTCAAATTTGGGGGTGGATCATCAGTCCTCTTCTGCGATGATACATGGAGTGATAGCCTAACCAAGTTTAACTTTCCACGGCTATACTAATTTGCGCTGGGACAGCAGCCATCCGTGGGCAGTGTCTTACAAGATTAACAATCAAAAGGATCATGAGAAATGAAAAAGAAAAAAATGAGGAGGATGTGAACTGAATCAGGCGCAAGCAAGCAGCTAGAGGTAAGCAGGCAGCTCGCGAGGCCATCACCCCAGCTCCGACCTCGTCACCTCGTACGCCAAGAAACACGCGCCGCTCGCCGGGATGCTGCGCGCCATGGCGGGTCCGAACCCCTTGTACAGGCCCTTGACGCCGTCGGCAGCGACGATCTTCCTCGCCGCGTCGATGGCGCCCGAGTACTTGGGGTTCTTGTAGTCGTCCACCTGGATCACGCTCTTCACGACATCGGTCGGGTACACGGAGCCGCAGAAGGAGGCGCCGGAGAGGCAACCCGCCACGATCAGCGAGCCGCGGCCGAGCTGCGAGGTGTCCTCCTGCCCGCCGGCCATCGCACGCTTGATCGTCTCGTACACGCCGAACATTATGGCGTTGCCGGGGACCTCTTGCGCCAGCGTCGGGACCAGGCCCTTGAACAGGCCGCGCACGCCGCCTTCCCGGAGCACGTGCTTCGCCACGTCGATCGGGCCGCCGTACTTCACCGCCGTGGAGATTCCGACGCTGGGAGGAGCTGAAGCCGCTAAGACGCTCTGGGCTTGCAACCTGAAACGACAGCGATCGACATAGAAGGATGAGTGCTCTGCTTCATCCATCTGTGCTTGACGAGTACAGAACCGCACGGGATTACATTAAAATTTACATACAACCGACCTGCATTTCATGACCCCGGTGGGGCACGCGACGAACGAGACGGCGACCCCAGCGCCGGCCCCCGCGACGACCCGCTGGCCGACGGTGAGAGGCGCTCCCGGCTCGGAGCGCAGCACGGCCTCCAGGCTCCATCTGCCCCCTGACGGTGAAGAGGACGGCGTTGAATGCTGCGACGGTGGTGAGCGGCGCGCCCATGCCCTTGTACAGGCCGCGGGGGCCCTCGGCGGCCAGCGTCTTCTTGACAGCGTCGATGGCGCCGGCGTAGCGGGGCGGCTGGCCGGGTGGCTGCGTCTGCAGCTTCACCTTGATGGTGTCGAAGGGGTGGCACAGCACCAGCTGCGCCGCGCCGCCCACCGTGCCGGCCGTCAGGTCCTTGGCCGCGTCGCCCATCTGCCATGCACGCACAGTCTCGAGATCAGTCGCTTGCGCTTGCAGTTTGGATGGAGGTAGCCAAGCTACTATGTTCAGCCCCATACGGGGAATAAAATCCAGCACAAGTACGAAGGAGAGCGGACAAAGCCAAAGGGATGACGCGGGCCACCAGACAGAAGGATTAGTGGCGGAGCTTCCTTGAGGCACCGTCTATTTTTCATTTTTCCGAAAAGAAACAGAAAATAATGTGTACTAATTGAAGAACATAAAGAGAATAGAAAGAAATAACCTCATTTATAATTAGAGAAGGATAGCGGTTGCTTATGTGCAACTCACCTACACGAAACAATACCGACAAAAATAACAGTTCTACATCTAACATATAAACAGTGACAATAAATACCAAAGTTATCTAGGAGTACTAGCCGTCCTTATAAGATGGATGCATCACAACCATCTAATGTCACACTTTACTTGTAATCGGCCTCTTGGTATCATTGTTCTCAGTGGTGGAAGGAAAGATCATTCATCAACATCTTTCTATCTCGCGCTAAGCTAAGCCACGTAATTAGCCAATGATACATAGACTAACATAGCTCAAATTTTATAAATTTATAGTGGCATATTTCAAATGAAATCTTATGCTTCATGCTCCTTATTTCTCGAAATCAATCTTTGTCCTAAAATCTTCATGGATTCCAATTAGATGTTGCCTTCATTACTAATCTAGTTTTATTCACAATCTTAAGTGAGGCCGCCAACCCACAGTTTAGTTTTATTTGTTCAACCATATGGAAACAGGATTAAAAACCCGATCAAGAAGTACAAACTGATCGGACAAAAACAAAGGGGTAACGAGAGGGCCACACTCCACCAGACACCACAACCAAACAAAGACTAGCACCATAATCCCTCGCCGCAACGGAATAGCATCACCACACGTCAATCAGCGGCCACTCACTCAACACATTCAAATCAACATGGGAGGGGCTCATCAAGCTCGCTCTTGCTTTATTATTGAACAATTCCGCCGTTGCCGCCAAACATAAAAATTTCCATCCAAAGAGGTCCGAAAAAAGAATTGCTGCCATTCTCACCGCTCCCCAATGGCGCTGCGAGGAATCAGCCGTTCAACCTAGCGCCGACCTCGCAATCTCGTAGGCTACGAACGTCGCGGCGTTGGCGGGCACGCTGCGCGCCATGGCGGGTCCGAACCCCTTGAACAGGCCCTTGAGGCCGTCAGCCGCAACAATCTTCCTCGCCGCGTCGACGGTCCCCTTGTACCTCGGGTTCTTGTAGTCGTCCACCTGGACGACGCTCTTCACCACGTCGGTCGGGTACACCGAGAGCCAGAAGCACGCGCCGGCGGCCCCTCCGGCCAGGATCTGAGAGCCCCGGCCGAGGCTGGACGTGTCCGAGCCGCCGGCGAGGTACTGCTTCACGGCCTCGTACACGCCGAACATCGCCGCGTTGCCAGGGACCTCGCGGCCCAGCGTGGGGATAAGGCCCTTGAAGAGGCCTCTCGCGCCGGCGTCGCGGACGACGTGCCTCGCCACGTCGATGGGTCCTTTCGGTACAGCGGCCCTGGAAGCGGCCGCTGCCTCTGCTAAGGAACTCTGGGCTTGCAACCTGCAAGAAGAGAGTTTCTTTAGAAGCACTGAAATGGTACGGTTAAAAGCACAGAAATGGCATTGTCATAAACGCACAGTGCAGAACTAGTGACAAGGCAGCTCCTGAATTTAGTTGTAATCAACATCAATTCTACATTGACCAGAATTTGAGAAACATGTAAGAACTTGATTTGTAAACTGAAAAAGCGCAAGCACACAAAGAATGTGACAGTATATCGATATAAACGATTTTTTTTTTCATATGTCCAACTTTATGGCTTTTGGATGAGCGTTACTTAAATGGCAGACACTTCTGCTGATCCGACTTGGCATGATATGATGCTCGTCATACGTGCACTGACAATATTTCATAAATGGGAGAATGTTTTAAACATGTATGGTGCCTAAGGTCAGCAAGAAAATACATTTCATTGAAGGACGAATACAATTAATGAATTTGAGACACGTGAAAAGAAAAAAAAATGAATATTGCAGTTAGCAGAATTGATTGTTTATAAGGCATGCGCAATGCTTACTACCCACTTCGGCAGTAAGCGTGGGGCTCGCGTACAGTAAGTTTTAAGTAAGTGAAAATCCCACAATGTTTAAAGTCTATTGGAGAACTTCGATGAAAGCTATACGAACTAAAAAAATATTTATTCTCAAACTCTCTCTCGGAGCCTCTAATTGCATGCACCAACGAAGTGATTGAAGTAGCATAGTTTATTTTCTTACTGCCGATAGTATGACCGAGCTTTAGTTCTTACCGGTTTGCACAATGTATATTTTCGGGTTGCAGAGCTACATTGATGACTTATTACCTGCTATTTTACCCATTGTGGACGCCCTAACGGTTGATTGTATTGTACTGTCTCACGGCCAGTACATGTGTGCACGAGACTTGCGTGGTAGAACAATACCCTGAGAGATACTTTAGTTTATCGTACATAATCTAAACTACGAAATATGGTAGTACTAACAAGTTAAAGCAAAGACAGGAACGATATTAAGATGAAATGTGGCGATGCGTCACTGACCTGCACTTGATGAGCTCCGTCGGACACGCCAAGAACGAGACGGCGACTCCAGCGCCAGCACCGGCCACGACCTGCTGCTTCACCGTCAACGGCGCACCGGACTCCGACCTCAGGAGCGCCTCCATCTGCCCCCTCACGGTGAACAGGAGAGCGTTGAAGGCTGCGACGGTGGCGAGCGGAGCCCCCATCCCCTTGTACAAGCCCCTCGGCCCCTCCGCCGCGACGGTCTGCTTGACGGCGTCGATGGCGCCGGAGTACTTGGGGAGCTGGCCGGGGGCGGGGGTGGGCTGGCTCTGGAGCTTGACCTTGATGGTGTCGAACGGGTGGCCGACGAAGAGGTTGGCAGCCCCTCCGACGGTCCCGGCCGCCAAGTCCTTCGCAACGTCCCCCATCTGAACGCTGATGAATGTATCCTGAACATTGGGCATATGATACAATTCAGTACTACTACCATTCACAAAGACACTTGTTTTTGATCTAAATGGTACTAGCAGTGATTCAGGGCTTGGTTTTCCATAGAAGCAACAAATTTATCTTGATCAGAATTCAGATGGTACTGTGGCAGTGAAAGGCAAACGATACGCCAGTACAACCTTAGCTACTCTGCATCAACATCTATTGTTGCAGCATTGTTCAGAACAGGGTAGAATCCAAAACCTTTTCTCAATAAAGTTGACCGTAATGGGTGAACACCTGACTGCCTGACTAAATCGAGAAACTAGCCGCCCAACGACAGATTGTTTCTACTAGAGAAAAAAAATGATCAACCAAAGAAACCTGGGACGATAAAAACCCGATGAATCTGCACAACCGTAGGCAAAATTGGGTCGTCGAAACACCAGATTAAGGAGCAAAGACTGAGAGCCTCGCCAATGCCGAACACATACGGGGGTATGGAAAACAAAGGTAAGCAAGCAGCAAAGGAATCGTACTTGGACCAGGCGAGGAGCTCTGCAATGGAGACGAAGCCCAGAGACGAGTGTGCCTCCCCTCCTTGTTCCTACTAAAATTTACGAGTCAGCTCAGCACGAGTGACTTAGCTGGCTCCAACACAACAACCACCGCTGCGACTTGCGACTAAATTGGACCGCGCCGCGCATATGCCACCAGGAAAACGGGAAGGGTATTTGAAAGGGAATAAAATCCAGGTGAAGAAGCTCGAAGGAGAGCGGACAAAGCCAGGGGTGACGAGGACCACGCTCCACCGGACACCTCAACCCAACAACGACTAGTACCACAATCTCTCAACATCACGGAACGGCACCACCGTTCCACCACTCCCGTCCTCCCGGATGCAGTCTACTCGACTCCCGGCCAACCATTACGACGAACCAAGATCATCGGCAGTCGGGAGCAGTCACTGTTCCGACTGACGAGGATCCTGATTCCCATTACGACATGGCCCGTGTTAACACGCCAGTGGCCACATACCCGCAGCCACGCATTCAAATCAACACTGGAGGAGGCATCATAAATCTTGCTTTTTATTAAACGATCTCGCCGTTGCTGCCAATCATAAAAATTCCCAGCGAAAAAGGTTCTGAACATCAATTGCTGCCATTCTGAATGCTCCCCAAGGCGTCGCTGCATTCCTGCCAGGAGAAGAAACGGCAGTGTGGCAGTGGACCTTGGAACTCGAATCGGCAAATCAACCTAGCGCCGATCTTGTTATCTCGTAAGCCACAAATGTTGCGGCATTGGCGGGTACGCTGCGAGCCATGGCGGGTCCGAACCCCTTGTACAGGCCCTTGACGCCGTCCGCAGCGACGATCTTCCTCAGCGCGTCGATGGACCCTGAGTACCTCGGGTTCTTGTAGTCGTCCACCTGGATCACGCTCTTCACCACGTCGGTCGGGTACACCGAGAGCCAGAAAGCTGCGCCGGCAAGCCCTCCGGCCAGGATCTGAGAGCCCCTGCCGAGGTTGGATGTGTCCTTGCCACCGGCCAGGTACTGCTTGGCAGCCTCGTATACTCCAAACATCAGCGCGTTGCCTGGGACCTCGCGGCCCATGGTTGGGACGAGGCCCTTGAAGAGTCCTTTCGCGCCGGCATCACGGACAACGTGCTTTGCCACATCGATGGGCCCTTTGGGTAGAGCAACTCCTGAAGCTTCTGCCGCCGCTGCTAAGTTACTCTGGGCTTGCAATCTGCAAGAGGGGCAAATCTTTTAGAAGCATCAAAATGATATGGTCAAAAAGTTGATTTCACTGCCTAGCACTATGATTCTTGAAAATATTTCTTGAAACATAAAATGCAAAATGCTGAAACACTTGACAACAAAGCCCCATGTATTTAGTTTGAATCCCATTACTAAAATGATAAAAACATGCACAGTAAGGATATGACCGAATATATGTTTATATGATAAAAACATGTGTTTCCACCGTCCAATTTTATGGCATTTGGATGAGCATTACTTAAATGGCAGATGCTTCTGCTAATCCAATTAGGCTTGACTGATGCTAGTGATACCACTGGCATTTTCATAAAAGCAAAACCTCATGGTCCTCATGCTTATCCAGCTAAGTATGATATGTCACGAAAGTAAACTGAATCAAAAACACTGGAGTGCATGAGAATTTAGTATCTTAAGATGTCCAAAATCTGCAGGGAAAAACCTTCATAGGGACAAAAGCATAAAATAATTACTGCATAGTCATGTTGAGAGCTCACCCAACAACGTTGCTTTAACTAGACTAAAGTATCCAATCATTCAAGTAACGGTTGCCAAAATGAAAACAGACATGGTACCACTGATCTGTGGTTCATCAATTATGTTGGACACAGCAAATGGAGAAGATAAGCCCAGAAATGAAGTGGCCAAGTGGGCTCGTGTTTGTAGTGAAAGAAATGAGTCACAACAGTCCAACTTATGATTTCTCATTCGCATTATATATCATTACTAAAGTTGGGCGCTTATGCTGATGCAGCCAGGCATGATTACGAGTGATTTGAGATACATCAAATGAGAAAAACCAAAATGTATAGCAACTCATTATCTTGATATGATCAGCAGGAAAGTACATTTCATAAGAAAACAAATGCGTACAATGACTTTGCAGCACATGAAAGAAAAACAAGTGAATACTGCAGTTGCCTGACCAGATAATTCAAGGAAGGACAGAAATGTAGTGACCTGCCACTAACCTGCACTTGATCAGCTCTGTAGGACACGCCAAGAACGAGACTGCGACTCCAGCACCAGCACCCGCGATAACCTGCTGCTTCGCCGTCAAAGGCACACCAGGCTCTGATCTCAAGAGGGTCTCCATCTGTCCCCTCACAGTGAACAAGAGAGCATTGAAGGCGGCGACAGTGGCGAGTGGAGCCCCCATCCCCTTGTACAAGCCCCTTGGCCCTTCAGCGGCGACGGTCTGCTTGACCGCATCGATGGCGCCAGAGTACTTGGGGAGCTGGCCAGGGGCAGGGGTCGGCTGGCTCTGGAGCTTGACCTTGATTGTGTCGAACGGGTGGCCGACGATGAGATTGGCAGCCCCTCCGACGGTCCCGGCCGTCAAATCCTTCGCTACGTCCCCCATCTGACGCTGAACCCTGGAACATAATGCACATAATACAATTAAGAACTACTACCAGTCAGTCAGTCACAAGTAGCTGTATGACAGAAAATATGTCGCTTGTCTTTCTCTCAATGGTAGCAGAGACACAGGGCTTGGTTTTCCATGGAAACAACAAACCTGTCCGGATCAGAACTCAAAAGGTGATCTGCAAGCAAAGGCAAACTAACAATCGAGTATGCCAAAGAACTTTGGTTACGCTGCATCCATCATTGCGGGACAGAAGCAGGATCCCAAGACCCGTTCCGAAGAAAGTTATAGGTGTGAAACACCTGACTGACTGACTACCGCGAGGACAAAAGCCGCTCTGGAGCCATGATCCAAACCAAGCCGGCTCGTGTGCTGATTGCAACCGCAAACTCGCACCGAAATCGGAAGGTTGGCACTCCTAAATGGGCACGCACTACAGCAGAGGAGCAGCCAGCCGAGTGGAGGGTCGCCGTCCTGGCACGGCAACTAAGTTTTCTCCATCCTGATCGATGCTAGTAGTACCGGATTACTCCTCCCCTGCTCACCCGTACGGCGCAACCGATCTCGCTGTAAGTTCAAACTGCGGACCTCAACAACCGGCCCCCGCTCTAGCGAAGAGAGGACTCGGGAGACGGAGGAGAAGTCCAGGCCGCTCGTGAACCAGTAGCACCGACGCTGGGAGGGGACTAGCTAGGTCGCACAGGGGACGGCCCGCGAAGCGGAAGAGTTGTCGGAGGCAGAGAGAGCGAGGGAGCGAGAGTGGCGACGCGATCCGGGGGGAAATGCGGCGGCCGGCGGAGAGAGAGAGAGAAACGAGGTGCGGGGGGAGAGCGGCGTACTCACCTCAGTTTCGTGCCGGGGGCCGGGCGTTGGAGGTGGAGGGCAGAGGACAGGGGAAGGCCGTCCGGCGCCGCCGCCGGTTATTCTAATCGTATCGCAGTTGATGCTGTCTCTGCCTGTGGCTGGTGGGATTCGGGGGATCTTGGGTTGGCTCGTTTGGTTTGGTTTGGTTTTGTTGGTGCGCTCATGGTCACGGGATCCGTCTCATTTCATCCTTCTCGGTCTTTGGTTGGACGCGTATATAGCATACTTTTTATACTCACAATTTTTAACTGGTCGGTTTTCGATTTTATATTTTAAAATTTAAAATTCTTCGATTTTAGTGGTTAATCGGCCGGTTTTAACGGTTTATTGATCGGTTTTTATCGATTTTTAATATTTTGAATTTTTTAAATTTTCAAATCTTTTTAAATTTTTTTTAAAAAATTGATCGTTCGATAAAATTAGATCGAACTGATTTTATCGAAATCCACGAAAATCAGTTGGTTTTAAGTGGTTTTCAATGGACGGGCGGACGGAATCCCGTCTCGGTTCCTTGAAAATCTGGACCCGGATCCCCGTCACGCACACATTCTCCTCTCAAAGTCACATGCGGGATGCTGCTCGTCCGGCTCCCGGTTCCTTGAATGGCTGGACCCGGGTCGCACATGCGAACTGCTGCTGACCATGCTCCATGCATCACCACCAAGCCACCAACCAACCTCTAATCAAGCAGTTCCTTCATTTGGCTGGACCAACTCTTTCGGCAGCATTGCACCATCGCCGGATCCGCCAGCCAAGCTTGCCGTTGCCGCTACAGTTCCGATTGCTTTAGGGCCGTCCAGGTAAGCCTTCAAGCCTCGTGCCATACCCAATCATTTTCTCGTAAGCATATTTTCTCAACATCACATACAGTCAAGTGTATCTAAAAATTATTAGATGTGACAAATAAACAGTTCAGATCTACTTTGACTCGGACCTACGAGTTTTGTTTGCAGAGAACTTATTTGTCATAGACTACTTAACTACAGATAATGCTAATTTTTTTATTTTCTAGAGAAAAAGGCTTATTAATACTTTTATTTATTCACAGTGCGTACCACGCAGCACACCCAATCCTCGTGTGACCGTGAGATCCCACCAATACCGCTAGCACTATCTTGTGCAGTTTAATTATAACTAGTCTCTGAACAAACCAGAGTACATTTAAATCTGCCGAAAAACCGTATCAGTGTTGGGGCAAACGTTTTGCATCAATAATTAGTCCAATTCATGACGGATATCAGTCGGAACGGTATGCTAATCAACGCAAATCTTTACACGGGAAAACAGGTAAGCTGACCACTGACGTCGCAAAGCATTTCAGTTGGAAAGCTATGATCAAAGTCACGACGCACTACCACTACCCCGCGCAGTGTTTTGGACGCTCATTTTTTGCGCCCAGCGATCGGGAGGAACAAGTCCGGTACAACGTTTAATCATGCCTACGTTATAAAGCTTAAAAATGACGGGACAGAGATCATGAACCACCAAATATCAGATACTACTAGTACATTTGTTTCAAAATATAAACATTTTTATATTTAAAAAAGGTCAAACTTTTTTATCTTTTTTATTTTTGCTAATAATATTTAAAAAAATCATTATATTTTTAATATAAAAATATAATTTTCATGAAAACTTATTTTATGATGGGTTAAAAAATATAATTTTTATATAATAAAATATTATTAATTTTATATTATTAATAGTTAAAGTGTTAAAAGTTTGACTTCGGCTAATCGTAGAAATGCTTATATTTTGAACGGAGAGAATATTACATAGGAGTAACTTATGGCTCACGCCTGACTGCTCATCTTCATTCTTCTTTGGCATCCTTCAGCGAGGAGGCCAACAGACTTCAACACTCAACCTATCTTCACGGGCAGCAACCATTTCATTGTAGAGGCTGTTTAAGTGTGTCCTTAAAGAGTCTGCCATCGTCTGGAGTATGTGCATCACTCATCAGCCTCGATACTCGATAGCTCGTCTGCTGAAAACATCTGAAGCTGGCACATTTTCCCATTACTCAAATAATGACAATGTTTCATCAAATGCAGAAAATGAGTTTTCTTTTTTTCTTTTTCAAAATTGTTATGGTTTACCACTTCACGTGCCTTAACTAGTTTGTCTACCTCACCCTCTCAACTACAAAACCACACACTGAACTATCGAAACTGTCTAAATAACCTTTTGCAGTGAAAAAGGTTATACTCCCTCTATCTCTATTTAGTTGTTGTTTTAGGTATGAGCATGAAGATTAAAGATGGTGAAAAAGGTGGGATGCGTTGAAAACAAGGAGAGAGATAGAGATAGGAATGTATTGTGAATATAGAAAGGTGTATTAGAAAGCGAGAATGACATGTAAAAAGAAAAAACTTGTGAACTCTAGAATGACAAGTAATTATGGATGGAGGGAGTATTATACTTGTCGTGGTTATATACCCGGCGTACCTACGACTCGAGGTTACTCGACAGCCCAGCTACGATATATGCCCCATCTATGACAACCGGGTCACGTTTTTCGTGAGCCACGAGAAAGATTTTCGCAAGTTTCCGCTAAGCCCAACCCAGAGGGTCGGGCGCATCCAAGGGCAGAAGCCACCCTGACCCTTGTGGGTCTGGGGTGGCGTAGCGACAAGGCTTGGTCAACCGACAGCCAAGTATCCGACTTACTTTTCTGACTTTAGGGTCGGGCGACTAACCCGTGACAAGCTCTTGCCAGTACAGAGATTTCTGACACTGTATAGAGGAGGCAAGGAGTTAAAGCAAACAGCAAAGTGACCTCTGTCCCCCTCGACGTTGAACATGGGACAAAGGAAGGACACTAACGACGACAGCTGGCGACAGAGAATTGTCAGACGCCAGGGCTGGAATCACCAGAGGATTATTCTCGAAGATGGCAGTGGCCTCACCGGTTAGAGGAAGTCTAGTTCCGTGGGCGCCAAGTTTAGTTGCGGCCCCCACTCATCAGGGAGACACCCGTTTCACCCGCCTTGTAACCCGGATCCGGCCCCTATATATATGGGCCCATCGGGGACCAACGTAAGAAGAGATTAAGCAGCTAATAGAATTCGATACACGTCCACATAGGCGCGCTAGGGACTCTGCTCGTGCGAGAGCCCTTCCGCCATTGTAAACCACTCGATCATACATGAGTTCATCGTTTTGAACCACTGGACGTAGGGTATACACCACGCGGTGGCCCGAACCAAGTTACGTTCTTGAGTCCATCGTGGATTAGGCTATATCGGCAAGGAAGAAGCGCATCGTACCCTATTCAATCGTATCAATTCATACTGTGCCGGTGTATGGAACATCGACAGTTGGCGGGCCAGGTAGGGGGATTCGTGGTGTGCCTCGCTTCGTCACCAAAGGCTTCGATCTTCGCCATGATGGAGTCTTCGGTCTCTCACCTTCGTCTTGGGAGTTTCACGATCGCCTTCACTTTGGACGGCCAGTTGTGGCGCATCTCCGTCTTCACCGTTGGCCAGGCCTTCCGCTTCGGGACCCTGAACTTCATCGCCAACTCTAACGGCAAGCTCCATCTTTGGGTGCTGCGTGCTAAGTGCACGGCCCGGCGTCGTCGAGCCCGCATCACGCTGGGTCATGATCCGACGCACGAGTGCTTCATACTTCACACTATGAGTGCTGGGGGTAGTCCCCTCGGCACAATGCCTGTCAGCAACACTTTGCCAGGATATCGAGCGACCAGCATCGTGGAGGAGGCCCTGCGGCACAGATCGTCGTTCAGAAGGGTAACTCCGCCCGACAGGAGGGATCAGCGTGCAAATCGCCGCCTCTAGCCGCCGTCAACCTTCAAAACTAAGCCTGTACCGCCTATTAGTAGATCATGGCGACGGACACGCCCACCTTCGACCGCGCGATCGACAACGTGGAGGCGGCCTCTAAAATTCTCCATGAGTCCATAACTCTAGTGCATCCCATGGTCGTCTTCGTGCCTTCTAATACGCTGCGCTCCAGCAATAGGGGACCGGGGTGCCTCCACCTCCACCGACAAGGTCCGAAGTCCGTAGCAGCTAGCGGCCGCGCGGCAGGGCGAAACGGTCAAATCCTCCACCCGCCTCCATCCGATGGCGCCTCGGCCCCGACCGCGACGTTCGTCACACCATTGACGCTCGGCGATAGGCCAGAAGTGACTTCCACGCTGAGTCACACCAGGAATGAACTCCTAGGTAATTCAAGCACCATCACCGGGAACAAACTCCCGATTACCACAATCGCTGACGCTGCCATGACCGTTCTCGGAGCCCCAGCCCCGACGGGGTCGGGCCCCAAGCCTTCGGACACGCCATCGACGTGCGCGGTTTCCCGCTCGTTTCTGTGCGCCCACCAACATCACCAAGTACATTGGTGAGTTGAATCCGACCATTTGGCTCGAAGATTGCCATCCAGTACCGGCCGCTCTTCCTGGCCGACTCGGCTAGAGGGTGGCTCGAACATCTTCTAGCTGATTGCATTCGTGATTGGTTCGATCTTTGCCAAGTCTTCGTTGTCAACTTCCAGGGGACCTACACGCGCCCAAAGAACTCTTGGGACCTAAAGAACTGCAAGCAGCAGTCCGACGAATCGCTCAGTGGCTACATTCAGCGTTATTCATGCAAGCGGATCGAGCTGCCCGACGTGAGCGACGCCGACATCATCAACTCTTTCACCTGCGACACGACCTCCAAAGTTCTCATCCACAAGCTCGGGTGTAAGAAACCTCGGACGGCCCGTGCACTAATCGATATCGCCACCACATTCGCCATCGGGGAGGAGGCTATCCAAGCCAACTTCGACCGAGGCCGAGACAAGGATAATGAGAAGTCCAAGTCCGATCGCAAATCTGATCACCGCTCTAACTGGCGTTCTGACCATCGAGATGACCAGGCCGGGGGAGGCTAGAATAGCAAGAAACCCGAGAAGGGCCGGCAGCACGACGATGAGTTCGTGGGAGTCACCAAGCGACCACTCCGACCCCAAGCCAAGGCTCCGCCCAAACATGACCACTACTTCGAGAAGCTTCTCGATAAGCCATGCTCGAACCACTCTACTCCTGTCCAGCACCTCTACAAGGATTGCCGCCTGATGCAGCACTTCCTGAGAGGCCACCTCTGGACCCAATCACGCCAACCTCAATGTCTCGACCCCCTGAAGAAGGGCGTCAAGGAGAACGCCAACCCTGCCTTTCCCGAGTCTAAAGGCTGCCTTATTATTTTTGGTGAGCCCTGGGCTTACGAGCCTGGGCTTACGAGCCTCGGCGCCGCTAGAAGCTGATCTGGCGAGAAGTCAACATCGCTGACCTCGCCGTTCCAACCTACCTCAAGTGGTTGGAAGAACCCATCACATTCGACAGATCCGACCACCCCGATCGAGTGCCTCAGCCGTGCCTTCCTCTCGTGCTCGACCTCATCGTCGAAACACACGCCTCACCAAAGTCTTCATGGACGGTGGCAGCGCTCTGAACATCCTCTACATCAACACCTTCAACGTCATGAAGCTATCACGATCGGACCTCCAGTTGAGCCACGCTCCATAACACGGAGTGATCCCGGGGGACCACGCCGTTCCTATAGGTCAGATCGACCTCCCAGTGACCTTCGGCAATCAAAACAACTTCAGGACCGAGACACTCACTTTTGAGGTGGACGACTTCATTTGAATGTACCATGCCATCCTCGCCCGACTCTGCTATGCCCAGTTCATGGCCGTCCCCAACTACGTCTACCTCAAGCTGAAGATGTCGGGGCCTAAGGGCATCACTGTGGCATTGCACATCAAGCAGGTGCTCGCCTCTGAACAAGAAAGCTTTGAGCTAGCCCTTTCTCTCTTAGTGTCGGCCGAGCTTGAAGAGATCCACAAATCCAAAGGGTCGGCTTGGACCCCGATCCTCAACTCCAAGTCGTCAACCTCTACGTCATTCGAACCAGACAACGACTCTAAGGAGATCATAATCGACCTGTCTGACCCCGCCATGAAGGCCAGGGTCGTGATAGCGCTCTCCGACAAATAGGAAAGCACGCTCGTTGACTTCCTCATCAGAAATCGAGACGTCTTCACCTGGGCACCCTGCGACATGCCTGGCATCTCGAAGGAGATTGCCGAGCACTCCCTCAACATCAAGCCTGGATCTCGACCCATACATCAACGATTTCGACGCTTCAACAATGAGAAGTAGAGTTATACAAGCGAAGCACGAGCAGTGTTCTTTAACGCTGCATCCCCCAAGAAGAAGGTCGGCACATCCTCGATGACATCCACTCGGGGATTTGCGGGTACCACGCCGCCCCGAAGACCTTGGTGGGAAAAGCTTTCCACCAGGGATTTTACTAGCCCACAGCAGTTGCCGACGCGAAGCAGCTAGTCCGCTCCTGTCGAGTGTGCCACTTCTACGCTAGGCAAACCCACTTGCCGGCTGAAAAACTTCAAACGATCCTGATCACGTGGCCCTTCGCAGTCTGGGCCTCGATATCCTCGGGCCCTTCCGAAAAGCGCCCTAGAGCTTCACCCACCTCTTCGTCGCCATCGACAAGTTCACTAAGTGGATGGAGGCAAAACTGGTGCCTTGCATCAGCGCCGGTCGAGCGGTCGAGTTCTTCTCCGAAATCATTTGCTGCTTTGGGGTCCTGAACTCCATCATCACCGACAACGGCGCACAGTTCATCGGTCGGCTGCTCCATGAATTTTGCGAGGAGTACCACATCTGACTAGACTTCACATTTGTGGCCCACCCAAGGACCAACATGTAGGTTGAACATGCCAATGGCATGGTGCTCCAGGGGCTTAAACCCCGACTCTATGACTCAGTCAAGAATGCGGCCGGTCAGTGGGCCCAAGAACCCCTCCGTGCTCTGCGGCTTGCAGACGACCCCCAATCGAAGAACGGGTTTCACCCCGTTCTTCATGGCATTCGGCGCTAAGCCGTTTTGCCGATGGACATCGACTACGATTTCCCGCTAGTCCGGGCCTACAATGAAGAAGCATTGGAGGCAACACGGCAAGACGTCCTGGACCAACTCGATGAAGCACGCGATGTCGCCATCCTGCGGTCGGCTAAGTACCAGCAGAGTCTCTGTCGGCTACACGCTCGGTGGATCAAGGGTCGGGCGTTCAACGTCGGCGACCTAGCTTGAAGAGATTCCAAACTAAGGCCGAGAAGCACAAGTTGTCACCCCTTGGAAGGGCCTTTTGTAATCAAGCAAGTTCTAAGACCTGGTGCCTACAAGTTGGCGATCGAGAGCGGCGAAAAACTTTGCAAGTGCCTGAAATATTGAAAACTTGCGTCGTTTCAATGCATAATAAAATCTGATAAGTTTCTTGAGCATATCTTGTCTCTTTTCATTCTGGCATGCGGCGCGCGGCCGAAAGGCCGACCCTCCACCGCTCGGGGGCTATCTGGGTGTCCCCTGCGACATGTTCGCTGACCCCTACGACATGTCTGAGCAAATTTTGAAGTTAAATCCTGACCCGCACTAGCGAGAACTCCGAAAGTTCCCTCGGTTCGGCGTGATTTAACTAAGAACAGCGCAGCGGTCCGACCCCATTGTTTTCGTTCGCAGGCTTCATGCATCTTGTTTTCGCTCAGGCTTAGCACTTCATTCTCGTTTCAAGGCTCCGGCCTGGTCCGCACAAGTTTCGAAGTTAAATCCCGACCCGCGCTGGCGAGAACTCTGAAAGTTTCCCCGGGTTAGTGCGAGTTAACTGAGAACAGCGTAGTGGTCCGACCCCATCATTTTTGTTCTTAGGCTTCGCGCCATTTGTTTTCGTTTCAAGGCTCTTGCCTCGTTTCTTGGGAGGCTCTGCTTCTCGACTCGCGTCAAGCACGCGGGTGACTCTTGAGGGTGCGAAGTAAATTCTAAGTACTAGCGTTTCAGTCTTTTCTCACTGCAAATGATTGGCGACCCAGGTCGGTGACACCTTACAGCTGCATTAAGTCCAACTCTCAAACGTACGGACTATACCCGACCTGGCCGCTTGGTCAAATGTCCAACGGATGACAAAAACACGATGTTGCAAAGAAAGTTACACGGCATGACTAGGGGTCGGAATAGAATTCATTACTACTAATATCATACAAAGGACGTCCGAGTACATCACAAAATCATTACAGGAAAAACAAAAAGAAGACCTAAATCTACGGATTCTGGGCGGCAGTGGAGGATCCCGGGGTCGGGTCGGCATCAAGCTGAACCTATCCCACACGAAGTTCGCCGACTCGAAGGCCGTGCGGAGGTCTGCCGCCCAGGGCCGCACATCCTCCGTCAAGCGTGTGATCTTCGCATTCGGGGAGTCGGCAGCGAAGCCCTCAGAGACACGCGCGAGATCGATCCCCGGATAATGCGATGCCGCCTGCGCCAAGGCTAGCGTCGCCCCATCTTGCAGAGCACTGTCGGCGCGGCGGCGATCAACCTGGGCTGATACGTCAACATGTACTCGGCGTAATCCGCCGAGACGTTGACCTTGCATACCCCGATGAAGATGGATTGGAGCAGGTGGTGCGGCCGTCATCACATTCTGAAGGTTGCGAGTCGCGGCTGCAAAGCGAAACAAAGATGAGTGACCGACCCCACATCTATGCTTCAACTAACATGATCTACAAGGAACATACCGTCGCGCTCCTCCATGGCGACTTTGGTGGGGTTTTGCGCATCCTCCACCTCCTGCCGCGCGCAGGCCACGTCCTCATTGGAGGACAGGCATAGGTCCTGAAGCTCCGCGGTGAGCCTTGTGACTTCGCCCTCTGTAACCACGAGCTTTGCCTCGGCCGCGGTCAGCTGCTCCACTGCCTTCTTCGCTTCCGCCTCCACGCGCTCGGCCCTCTGCTTGAACTCTGGACAAGGCGATCGACTTCAATTCCTAGCTCCTAAGGTAAGAGAGGGTCAGGAACAGAGGTCAGGAGAGCGACATTTACGGACAACAGCAAATTGCGCGGTGGCAAGGTCGGAGGAGAGTTTCTTCTTTTCCTCTCGTGCCGCCTGGGCTTCTGCTCGGGCAGCTCGGGCCTCCGCTCGCACCACCAAGGCCTCGTCTCGAGCGGCTTTGGCCTCGTCCCGGCCGGCCTTGACCTCACGGCAGAGCCGGTGGGCGTCCTCCGATGACGCCTCTCGGCCGGCCCGGACCCAGTCCTGCGCCACGCGGAGGGACTCCACCCCAGCCCCCAGCCCATAGTCGCTCGGGGGCTGACCCAGTGTTTGGAGCAAAACCCTCTGCAAAAACTCGCCTCTGTACTACAGACAAGAAGGTTAGTACCTGTGAAATTTCAAGTTATTATAACTTACACGCAATTCGAGCACAGCTGGGTCGTTGAAGATGTCGTGACCCTTGGCCAGCCTGTCGAGCGATTTGCTCAAGCTCAGGCTGACCGCGTGAATGATTTCCCGGACATCCCCCATCCGGGTATCATAGTGATACGTGGCTCGCGTCACCGCCTCATCTGACGGTGGGGGGGGGTCCAGCACAACCCGCTCCTCCGAGGCTGAAGCGTCGGAGCCACCAACATGGGCCGCCGCCACAACAGTCGTCACCGCAATGGCTGTCTCCGCTGCTTCTTCGACGACGGCCGCCATCGGCCCCACGGACGGGGAAGTCAGAGACGACACTTGCCCGCCTCCACTGCTCTCCATCGCCGGTCTTGCAGAAAGGACAGCGGGGGAGGACACTTGGTCGCCTCCCCCGACTGCCATCTTGTCGCCCCCCTTGGCACCTGCGACCGAGAGGGACGGGATCACTTCTTCCGCAGCCTCTCCCCGACCCACGACGTCTGTGCACGAGGGGGGAGGCTACGTGTCTTCTGCGAATGCAACCATACCCTGACCCTTGGCAGGGGCCAAGGGAGGCTACGTAACTTCTTCAACCACCGACGCATCGGCCGGTGGGTTTTGCTGTTGACGACTCAGACACGACGGGCCAATCCCGAACCCTCTTCGCCGACTTGCGGCATGCCGACCGCCGTGGCAGCAGGGGCAACAGCACCCTACGAGAAACAAACGAGATAGGTTCACTACTTAGCTAACGTTCACTTCAACAAAAAGAGAATGCAAGTGAATGAACTTACGTTTCAACCGGTGGATCGGGAAGGCGCTTGTCATCGCCGGCGATGGTTGCCCGGCCCCAAGGGCACCAGTAGGCACCGCCGCTGCCACCCGCATGGACGGCAGCACTGGGTGGACGACCGGGTCAGCCATGGGGATGACGCTCGACCAGCCGAGCCTGATCCTCTTCAGAGGAGATGGAGGGGGCGGGTCGGACTCGGTGTCTGACCCTAAGTCCAAATCCTCGTCCAAATCCTCGGACGATGACACATGAACCGGACCGCTCGCCGCTTGCGTGGCCAAGGCAGTCACCTCCGCCCATGTCGGCTGAGGGGCCAAGCCAAAAACTTCTGTGACCAGGCCTCCCAGCTTCGGTCGACCGGAGGATTTCTTATACCATATCTTCTTGGAGCCACTCGTGCCGACGCCCTAGGCGGGCTGGGAAGCTGCAGCTGTCGCCGATGACCTCGATGCTCGAGTCGAGGCCAGTGCAGCACGGGCGGTTATCGAAGACCGACCCGCCGCCGGAGATGTCAGCACCAGAGGAGAGGGGGCACCCATTGGCACTGCCGCAGAAACACGCGAGGAGGACGCGCTCGCCAGAATCAACAAGGATAACAAGTTTAACCGACAGTCGTAATCGTAGCGCTACATGTAACAGAGACTGCGGAAGAAATCGGTTTACCTGATGCGCGGACAGCGGCTCCGGCCCTCTCATGAGGTCCGCCTCCTCGTATCCTTCGAACATGCGGGCGATGCGACCCGAGATATCGTCGCCCGATAGCTCCTCCTCTACCACCAAGCGCGTGGTGTCCGGGGCGCTGGTGTACTAATGCATCTGCCGCTTGCGCTGTTGGAGCGGGAGCATACGACAGCCCAGGCTCTGCCTGATCCGTTCAAGGTATGGGGCTAGCACTTGCACCTCCTCATCCGACGGCGAGGAAGTCCACGAGTCGGCGGTCTCGTCATGGAACGCTGGGATCTGGGGGGCAAGATTGGTGGCCTAGAACCACTCATCGTCCCAGCCCTTCAGCGACTTCTTTAGGTAGTGCCGGTTGTTTCGCGCGCCGCCCAGCCGCGTCACGTTGAAGAAGTGGGCATGTGGAGGGATCCCGAGGAAGGCCTCGCATAGCATGATAAAAAGCGTGATGTGGAGCACCCTGTTCGGGTTGAGGTGGTGGAGACCGACTTGATGGTAGGTGAGGAGCTCGCGGACGAATCTGCAGCACGGAAGCCTGAGACCGCAGTCGTGGAAGGATAGGAAGCAGACGATCTGATTCAGCACGGGGGCCAAGACCCACTGCTGCACCGCCAGCCTCCAGCTGATGACGTTCTGCTTTTGGAGGAATCCCTTCTCTGTGCGGTCCCTCAGAATGTCATCGGACACGGTGGACGCCTTCCAATCGGTGGCCACGGCTGCTGCTACAGCGACGATGGCGAGCGATGAGGCGAAGGAGAAAGCAATGAAGGCTAAGAGCGCAGAAGAAGGCAAGAGCGCAAGGAGGATGAAGGCTAAAGGCAACAGTAGGAGTGGGTATCGAAATCCCCTCCGATCGCTTTTATAACCGAGGGGGCGGACGGTTCCGTCCCCGCGGTTCCCGAGACACAATCCCACGAAGCGACGGGGAGTTACCCCCGCTAATGATTGGCACCCGAACCATCGGGCACCCACAATCTCCACACCCCACCCGCCTTCGGGTGGGCCCAGCGCAAAGACCTTGTAGCATCCGTCGGTCAAAGTGACATAAGCCCGCTTATACACGCCTGCTAGGCGCAGTGAGTGATCGGACGGCGCCAGACGGACGGGACGTACACGCGCAGATCGCAGCACAGGGTGGTGTTTCTAGTTTTGAGAGCCACTCATCGCGCTCCACGTGGCCATGTCGGAGGCCTGGACTCGAGCATCGGGGCGATCAGAGACTGGCCGCCAAACCGTCCACCCACGACTTTCGAAACCCACCCGCCAACGGATGGGCCTTAGGCCAAATCTCGTTGCCTCCGCGGTCAAGGTGACATCAGCCCAACTGCGTGCGCCTGCCAGGCGCAGTAAGTGCCTGGCTGGTGCCAGATGGACAAGACGTGCATGCACGAATCGCTGTGCGGGGCGACGATTCAAATTTCAAAAACCAGTAACCGTCTTCCATGTGGGTGTGACAGGACCCGAGCCGTTGTATTAGGGTAGTCGCGGGTTCGCTGCCGAGCCGTTCGGTCCAACTCCTGCTCTTGAGCGCTGATCACAGAGTACGGCCAATCCGCTTGGCCCATCCTAGGTGCAAGTGCTGATCACGAACAAACGACTGGTCCGTTTTAGGCACTCAACACAAATCCAGCTACGAATAAAGCCGGTCCTGACCTTCGACTATCAAGGAATTCAAGTCCCCCCTGTCTGACCCGAATCGTTTAGGAGCGAAGGACATTCGAATCAAAATTTCTAATTAGACCCTTTCGAGCGACCATACGGATTGCCCGAGGGCTACACCCTTTGGGCGCGCTCGCGCGCCCCCGTAGGATTGATTACAACACTTCCACGCATCGAAACCCTCGACCGACCTTAAAGACCGCCCTGGGGCTCTGGGGCTTTGCCCTATGGGCACGCTTAGGCGTGCCTGCAGGATCAACATCGAAGAACTATGACGAATCAGACCCTCGACCGACCCTACGGATCGCCCGAGGGTTCGGGGGCTATGCCCTACGGGCAAGCTCGAGCGCCCCCGTAGGACCGACATGGACCAACGATGAAACGACCACAACGACGCATCAGACCCCCCAGCCGACCCTCCGGTTCGCCCGACGGCTCGAGGCTAGGCCCTACGGGCGTGCTCGCACGCACCCGTAGGACCGATCATCGGAGATTGATTACAACGATTGCTACGAATTAGCCTCGCACCGCCTCAACAGGATTGCAAACAGCGTAGGGCTCGGGGGCTGCTGTCGAGGTCATATACCCTAGGAACCTACGGCCAGGAGTTACCCGACGACCCAGCTACGGTATATGGCCCATCTATGACAACTGGCCCATGTTCCTCATGGGCCAGGAGAAAGATTTCTGCAAGTGTCTGCTAAGCTCAACCCAGATGGTCAGGCACGTCCAAGGATAGAAGCCACCCCGACCCTCGTGGGTCGGGGGCTACATAGCGACAAGGCCTGCCCAACCAACGGCCAAGTAACCGATGTACTTTTTTGACCTCAGGGTTAGGCGACCAATCCGCGACAAGCCCCTGCCAGTACAGAGATTCCTGACACTGTGCAGAGGAGGCAAGGAGATAAAGCGAATGACAAAGCAACCTCTGTCCCCCTCGGCGCTGAACTGGGAACAGTGGAAGGACACTGACAACGACAGCTGGCGCCAAAGGACTGTCAGGCGCCAAGGAATCGCCAGAGGATTATTCTCGAAGATGGTAGTGGCCCCACCCGTCAGAGGAAGTCCAGTTCTGTGAGAGCCAAGTTTAGTTGCCGTCCCCACTCATCAAAGAGCCGCCCGTTTCACCTGCCTTGTAACCTCGGTCTAGCCCATATATAAGGGCCCATCGAGGACCCCCCCCGTAAGAAGTGATTAAGCCGTTAATAGAATTCGATACATGTCCACATAGGCGTGCTAGAGACTCTGCTCATTCGAGAGCCCTTCCGCCATTGTAAACTACTCGATCATACATGAGCTCATCATTTATGACCCCTGGATGTAAAAAATTACAGCTCACGGTGGCCCGAACCAGGTTATGTTTTTGAGTCCATCACGGATTAGACCATATCGGCAAGGAAGAAGCACACCGTACCCTCTCCGATCGTATAAATTCATACTGTGCCGGTGTAAGAAACACTAACAATACTTAAAGCAATAAATATTATTCATATAATGAGAACAATTCAAAAAAAAATTTGTATATTTTTTGAATAAGAAAAATTGCCGATTGTATCGTAGGATGAGTCAGCAATTAAGTAAAGACGCATGATTCGGATTTATATTATGAAGATGATGAAAAGTACTTTTAGAATAAGTGTGAGCTCAAGTAAATAATTGAGGTGATAAAAATAATACGGTGCTAAGTCATTGTCCATTTGTGCTGTCACGTCGGCAAAAGTACATCTAAAATCACTTTAAGGGGTTATCTCGATAATTTATATAATTTGAGGTGTAAAGTATCCGATTTTATAGTTGAGAGTGTGAAGCAGACTAACATCAATAGTTGATGGGGGTGAAGTAGAGTTATCTCAATGAAAAATTGCAGTCCGCTTTGTGTATAAAGTGCCAACTGTACCAAACTGTATATATTTTTAGATTGTACCTAACTGTATATTGCGTAACCATGCTATGCCCTGTTCGGTTAGAAGGGGAATAGGAGGGGATTGGAGTGGAATGAGGAAGATTAAATCTACAACTAAAAAGTAATGGAATCGATCCCTTCCAATCCCCCTGAAAATGAACAAGACCTTAGTTGGTCATATCAATCCCGTCATCTAAGGCCCCCAGTACCCCTTTATATAGTGGGGTTACATACTTCGCGTCTACGAAAGCAAGCGGCCCCTTGACGGGTGGGGCCGCGATCTTCTGCAGGGCTGTACCTCTGTCGCCCGCTGGTGCCGAAGCAGACTGTCGGTGTCCGTCAATCGTCCTTTGTCCTGTCGTAGGGGACAAAGGTCACTTTGCCGATTAGCTTTACCGTTCGGCGGATTGCTTTACCTCCTGTCGGATCAGTTTACCTCCTTCTAGATCGCTTTGCCTCTGGCACGATTGTTTTATCTCCTACTGTACATTGTCAGGAATCTCTGCGCTTGTCAGAAGTTGACTGTTAAGATGGTGTCCGATTGGGGGTCGGGCGGGAGCGACAGCCCTTAGCCGTCGATTGGCTGGATTTTGTAGTGATGCAGCCTGATCTTTCGGTGGTCGGGCTGTCGTCTTAGGGCGGCCCGACCCTAGGGGGCCAGGACATCTCTTCGTAACTTGGTGCGGTGAAGTCCTTCGTGGGCTTTAGATTGGGCTGTGGGTCGTAGGTCACGTCTGACTCTTTGTATTTATTTTGGGTTCGCAAATACCTGAGGTACATAATCTCGACAGTAGCCCTCGAGTCCTGCGCCAATTTGCAAACTTCGTTGAGGCGGCGTTGGGCTGATTCTTGATTGAGCTTCGGCGATGATCATGCGGGTGCACACGAACGCACGCGTAGGGCGTAGCCCTCGAGCCCCCGTTTGATCCGAAGGGTTGGTCGGAGTTTAAACTTTAGCTGATCATTGGTCTTAAGTGGTTGATCCAACGTGTGCACGCGAGCGCGTCCGTAGGGCATAGCCCTCGAGCCCGCAGACGATCCGAAAGGTGGTCGGGGGTTGTCTTCGTTCTTCATGCGTAAAAATCCTGCGGGGGCGCGCAAGCGCACCCATAGAGCGTAGCCCCCGAGCCCCCATGCGATCCGAAGAGTCGCTCAGGGGTTTCGTCCTCAAAATGGAATGTCTCGACCGCTGAGGGCAGGTGGAACCAACTTTTATTGTTGGTTGAATTTCGAGATGGATGCCTAAATTGAGCCGATCGGATTAGCATGTCTCATGATCAGCACCGCGCCTTGGTCGGACCAGATGGACTGGCCGTACTCCATGATCAGCGCTCCGGGCAGGTGCTGGGCCAAGTGGTTTGGCGACCGGCCCTCGGCTCTCTGGGTCCACGAAATTCGAATCCACGGAGTTAGTAACGGATGTCAGTAATGGCTCTGACGATAAAACGGTCCCATGACGTCCACGTGGACTGCGGATTGTGCGTCTGGGAATCGTAACCTACGGGCAATCCTAACGGCCGGATGGTGTCAATCAGACAGTTCAAGGAGCGCGCCGATTCGCGCGTGCGCGTCCCATCCAACTGATGCCTGACAACCATAAACTGGAGTGTCGGGCAAGTACACGTCCCGTCTCCCACAGCAGAGGTGGCAAGGTGGCGCCCGGCCCCACCTGTCAGCACATGGGGTGCCGGAGCTGCGGGTGCGCATCGCCATGCGCACCCATATTAACGCAGTTACTGCACCGTCGCGTCGTGCGACGACGGTGGTGGGGGTGAGAAATGTGCTCCCCTAGTCTTTAACGCAGTTACTTTGGTCTTTCTGCCTTCTCACGCTTCGCATCCTCTTGCCTTCGTACTTAAGTTCGCCTTTGTCGTCCTCGTCCCCGCCGCACTCGCACTCGTTGTCGTCTGCTTGCGGTTGCCGTCGTCTCCTTCTTCATCGTCGTCGTCTTCATCTTCTTCATCACCATCGCCTTGGCCGCCGCATGGAGGAGGTCCGTCGTCTCCGAGGGGACACCTCAATCGTACTGTGACGCAGGCCTGCTGTCGGCGAAGGATGTCGTCCAGTAGCTAGCTGTGCAGGGCCAGGCAGCGCCGGCACCGGCGGATGGGCAGATCGTCAGCTTCCTCGCATTCCACGAGCACGGCTCACATACTGCAGCATCTACCTCCACCACCTGAACCCCAACAGGATCCTGCAGATCGCCACCTTCATCACGCTCTGTGAGGCGTGCCTGGGGATCACACCCTGCCTCACCCTCCGGTGCTGCTTCTTCCATGTCAGCCAGCAACTGGACGGCTGCGAGAGGATCGTGTTTCGGAACGCGCAAGCCAAGGAGTACATAAAGGTGCCACTGAAGGGCCGGCATGATGACTGGTTCTACATCGCCAACGCCGACCCTCGACTCCCAGCCTTTCGTGATGAACCGACCGAGATTGCTGCTTCGTGGAAGCCGCAGCCCACGACTGATGAGAAGAGGGCGCTGGAGCCTCTCCTGCTCCAGATTGAGGAGCTGCGAGCTGCGGGTCTCAATGGCGTCGCCGCCATCAGGACGTTCATGCGGCGCCGCCTCCTGCCGATTCACCTCTGAACCAGGCCCATCAAGGAGTACGCCAGGTCCCGGGACGACACTCGGGAAGTGCTTGAGGTCGAGTTGTTGCCGAAGCGCGTCGTTTGGCGGGTGGCAAAGCTGCTCGAAGGGGAGATCACCGAGATAACCAATGGTCCGCTGCCCTTGGATAAGGACCGCCGCACCTTGGTGAGTTGATTTTCGCTGTCTCTTTCATTTGAGTTTGTAGTGTAGCCGAGGTCGGGCATAAATAGGTGTCACGCACCTAGGTTGAGTTTGTCATTATCGTCGTTGTAGGGTCTGTCCTCGGCCAAGCCTGCCGTGGGGTTGTCATCGGTCGCGGCCGGGGCGGGCTCGGGCGGCCTGGAAGTGGTCGAGACGAGTGCCGAGGGCTCGCCTCGGGCCCCTGCGCAAAAGAAGTAGGCCGCTACTCGGAAGCGGTGAGGTGGGGTCCTGAGACAGTACCTCAGCACTGACCCGGATGCCGACCCACCAGTGGTCCCGCCTGCTCGTGGCTCAGGCAAGACTCCGCCGGCCGGATCCCCACCACCGACGAGCGCCAGGTCGAGGATCCCGACCCCGACCTTCGGGGCCACGGGGTCGTAGTCGGTGATTGCCGTCGACGTTGGGAGCTCGGCGTCCTCCGAAGACGTGTTGCCGAGTTTTTTGTAGATGCAGCCGGAGTGTTTGTTGTAGATGCAGTCGGCGAGTTCCGGACACTGCAGGGGCGGCCTGCCACAAGCTCCACCGGATCTTCGATGGCGTGCGCGAAGACTCCCTCTCGGCAGAGTAAGTGACCCACGTGCTGCGGCAGCTCTCGGGGCTCATCAGCGTGGAGCTGATGGTCGCGCTCGAGGATGGGGCCTCGCTGGCCTTGGCGCTAACTCGCTTGCATTACCCGGAGATCGACTTCAGGCGCATCGTTGAGGGGTTCGCCACAGGGACGTCAGAGGAGCGAATGGTGGAGCTGCAGGCCGAGATGCAGCCCCCGGCACTGGAGATCATCGCCGACTTCAATGGGCTGAACCTTCTTCGGGAGCAGTTCAAGCATCTGCCGCACCTGCCGCAGCGCTCTTAGGCACTGTAAAAGTTAGTCCTAATGTCTTTTATTGTAAATAAACAAGTTCTTGACCCTTTTCTGTGCTTTCGAGCATGCTTCATACTTAGCGTTTTCCGAGTTCTGTTGGGTGTTGATGAAGTGATTGAGTCAGGTATAGCTCGTAGGGTCGAGTGTCGGGCTCGATACAGTCATAGAGCGACACCAACTCCGGGTCGTCGATCGTTAGCCGTGAGAAAAACTTAAACGAAAGCACTTGCGATTACTTAGGACATCTGAGGGTCACCCACGAAGCTCGACACAGGTCAGAGGGTCGAGCCCCGAGGAAATAAAAAGAGGAGCAGAGCCTTAAAGCGAGAGACTAAGACACGGAGCCTTAGAGTGAAAAATCGACGCAATGGGCCAGGGAAGGAAAGGTGAAGGGTCGGACGTTTCGACCTCTGAGTGGGGACCTCAAGAGTAGCCCTCGAGCAATGAAGGGTGGCTTGGTCGGCTGCGCTTCGCCGTCCAAAACAGTAAAGAAGACGAGGGATGCACAAAAAACTTAGCTGACTTTATTATGCATAGAATTGATGCAGGTCCTTGATGTTACAGGCACTGGCTAGCTTCCTGCTGCTCTCGGTCGCCAGCTTATAGGCGTCGAACCTTAAAACTCGCTTGATTTCATATAGCACCTCCCAGAGGGGACAACTTGTGCTCGTCGGCCTTGAGATGAGCCAACCCTTGATGCACCAAGCGTGTAGTCGTTGTAGAGTCCGGTGGTACTTATCCAATCATAGAATGGTGACATCGTGTGCCTCGTCCAGCTGATACAGGGCGTCCTACCGCTCCGGTTCCGACCTCACCTCGTTGTAGGCTCGGACCCTCGAGGAGCATAGTCGAGGTCGGTCGACAGCACAGCTTCTGCTCCGAACATCATGAAGAAGGGGGTAAACCTTGTAATTCTGTTGGGGGTTGTTCGTAGACCCCACAACATGGACGGAAGTTCTTAGACCCATCGTTCGACTGCCTCCCTAACGCAGTCATAGATCCAGGGCTTCAAGCCTTGGAGCACCATCTCGTTAGCGCGCTCGTCCTAACCGTTTGTCCTCAGGTAGGCCACTGAAGTGAAATCTAGCCAGATGTGGTACTCCTCACAAAATCCCCAGAACCGCCGACCGGTAAACTACTTGCCGTTGTCGGTGATGATAGAGTGCGGGACTCCGAATCGGTAGATGATGTTGTGGAAGAATTCAACCGCTCGGTCGACGCTGATGTAGGACACCGGTTTGGCCTCAATCAACTTGATGAATTTTTCGATGATGACGAAGAGGTGGGTGAAGCCCTCGGGGGATTTTCGAAAAAGCCCATGGATGTCGAGCCCCTAGAGCACAAAGGACTATCTGATCGAGATCGTCTGAAGCTCTTAGGCCGGCAAATGCGTCCACTGGGCATATAATTGGCAGCCTTTGTAGGAGCAAATGAGCTTCTCGGCATCGGAGACTGCTATGGGCCAGTAGAATCGCTAGCGAAAAACTTTCTCGACCAAAGTCCTCGGGGCAGCGTGATGACCACAGATGCCTGAGTGAATGTCGTCGAGGTGCAAACCCTCCGCCTGAGGGATGCATCTTTGGAGGATACAAATGGGACTTTGTTTGTAGAGTTCGTTATCGGCGATGACATAGGCTTTGGCTCGACGCAAAACTCACCTGGCTTTGTTGGTGTTGGCCGGGAGAGTGACGTCTTGGAGGAAGGCGAAGATAGCTTGGGACCAGTCGGGGATGATGTCCATAACTTCCAGCTCCGGGGTCAGGGTTTGCTCGCCGACTGCCGCCTTGACCTCTGGGTCGGCGGCATCGTCTTTAAGCTTTATGGTTGGCTTTGAGAGGATCTCGAGAAAGACATCGTCGGGGACCGGTTCCCGCCTCGAGGCCATTCTGACTAGGGCGTCGGCTGCTTTGTTGTCATGGCGTAGAAAGTGATGGAGCTCGAGCCCATCGAGCTTCTCTTCGAGCTTGCGAACTTTCAGGCAATAAGCCTCTATCTTCGGGTCTCGGCAACTTGATATCTTCATGACTTGATTAATAACGAGCTCGGAGTCGCCCTTGACATAGAGCCGTTGGACACCGAGGGTAATGGTCATTCGGAGGCCATGGAGCAGGGCTTCATACTCGACAGATGCGTTTAACCCAAAGGGCAACAAGTTTTGGTACGTGCTGCAACAAGTCCCCACAGGATATGTACCGAAACTTGTTGCCCTTTAGGGAAATGAGGATGACGCCAGCCTCGAACCCATCAGCCTACAAGAGCCATCGAAGAACACCGTCCAGTGCTCGAGGTCGGCGGGGGTCAACGGTTCTTGGGCCTCCGTCCACTCGGCGATGAAGTCGGTGAGGGTATGGGACTTGATAGCTTGGCGTGGCACGTAGGTGATGCCGTGGCCCATGAGATCCCTAGCCCACGTGGCAATGCGGTCGACCACGTCCTTGCCGTTGACGATCTCCTCGAGTGGAAAACTTTTCACCACCCAAATGGAGTAGCTGTCAAAGTAGTGGCACAGCTTGCGGCTGGTGATTAGGACGGCGTAGAGCAATTTCTCCACTTGAGTGTACCAGGTCTTGGCGTCGGCCAGCACTACACTGATGAAGTAGACGGGCCGCTGAACCTTCAGGGCTCGACTCTCCTCCGAACACTCGACGACAAGAACGGTACTGACGACCTTCGTGGTTGCAGAGATGTAAAGGAGTAGTGGCGCACCAAGGGTCAGTGAAGTTAGGACCTGCAGAGCCGACAACGAGGTCTTGAGTTGCTCGAATGCCTCCAGAGCCTCGCGGTCCAGGTGACACGGTCGGATTTTCGCAGGAGTCGATAGAAAGGCATAGCCTTCTCGCCAAGTCGGGAGATGAAGCGGCTGAGTGCCGCCAGGCACCCGGTGAGCTTTTCGACCCAACGTTATTGATGGGCCCGAGGTTACGGATGGAGATGATCTTCTCGGGTTGGCTTCAATGCCGTGCTCGGAGATGACGAACTCGAGCAGCTCACCAGAGGAAATGTTGAAGACACACTTCTCAAGGTTGTGCTTAACGCGGTACCTTCGAAGGTTGGCGAATGTCTCCTCTTGGTCTTCAATGAGGTCGACAGCTTGCCGAGTCTTGATGACGATGTCGTCAATGTAGACCTCCAGGTTCCGACCCAGTTGGCCATGGAACCACTTCTGCATGTAACGCTGATACGTTGCGCCAGCATTCTTGAGCCCGATTGGCATGGTGACGTAGCAGAACGAACCAAACAACATGATGAAAGATATGGTCGACTGGTCAAAGCCGCACATAAAGATCAGATGGTACCCGGAGTACGCATAGAAAACTAAGGGTTTCGCAGCTGACGGTGGAGTCGGCCACTTGATCTATGCGCGGCAAAAGAAATGGATCCTATGGGCATGCCTTGTTGAGGCTCATATAGTCAACACATTCTCCATTCTTTATTCTTTTTAAATATTATAGGATTGGCCAGCCACTCAAGGTGGTAGACTTCTTGGATGAACTTGGCATCCAGTAGCTTGGTAATCTCTTCTCTGATGGCACAACGCTTCTCGTCGTCGAAACGCCGGAGTTGTTGCTTCAACGGTCTAGACCCGAGAATGATGTTGAGTGAGTGCTCGGCGACCTCCTTCGGGATGCTCGGCATATCAGAGGGTGCCCAGGAGAAGACGTCTTGATTTCAGACGAAGAAGTCGACGAGCTCGCTTTCCTATTTGTCGGAGAGTGCGATCTCGACCCTGGCCTTCTTGATCGGGTCGGAGGGGTCGAGGACGATCTCCTTGGAGTTGTTGGTGGGTTCGAAGGATGCAGAGGTTGAAGGCTTGGAGTCGAGAGCCGGAGCCGACCCCTTGGTCTTGCGAATCTCTTCAAGCTAGACCGACCCCACGAGCACGACGGCTAGCTCAAAGCTTTCCTGCTCACAGGCAAGCTTATCTTCATTTGGAGGTAGAGATCGTTGTGGACAGCCATGAACTTGGCGTAGCAAGGCCAATCGAGGATGGCATGGTAGGTGCTGACGAAGTCGACAACCTCGAAGAAAAGCTTCTCGGTCCTGAAGTTGTCGCAGTCGCCGAAGGTAACTAGGAGGGTGATCTGGCCCAGGGGCACTGAGCTTCCCCAGGAATGACTCCGTGGAAGGGAGCGTGACTCATGCGGAGGTCGGACTCTAAAAACTTCATGGCTTTGAAGGTGTCGATGTAGAGAATGTTGAGGGCACTGCCGCCCTCCACGAAGACTTTGGTGAGGCACGTGGTGCCGATGACTGGGTCGAGCACTAGAGGGAGGCGCCTCGGCTGAGACACGTAGTCGGGGTGGTCGGACCTGTCAAAGGTGATCAGAGCCTCCGACTACTTGAGGTAGGTCGGGATAGTGGGGTCGGAGATATTGACTTCTCGCTAGGTCTGCTTCTGGTCACGTCGGGACTCGTAGACCGCCGGCCCACCGAAGATCATCAGTCAGTCATTCGGCTCGAGGAAGACTGTGTCAGTGTCACCCTCGACGTCCTTCACAGGAGGGTCAGGACGTGGACGTTGACGAGAGTCGAGCCGAAAGTTACCTTTGAACACTGCTTCATCAAGTGGCAGTCCCGAAGCGTGTGCTTGACGGGGGTTGAGTGGTTCATGCAGGCTTGTCGAGTAGCTTCTCGAAGTGGTTGTTGTGGTCGGCCGACTTCCTTTCTTGGGGTTAGGGCTGTTGCTCGGTGACGCCCACGAACTCGTCCTCGTGCGGCCGGCTCTTCTTGGGCCTCTTCCTGCTCGAACCGCCCCCAGATCGATCGTCACAACGGTTGGGATGTCGGTCGGAGCAGTTATTGGACTTGCGGTCGGGCTTGAACTTCTCCTTGTCCTTGCCCCAATCCTGGTTGAAGTTGGCTTGGATAGCCTCCTCCCCTGTGGCGAAGGTGGTGGCAATGTCCAGGAGGGCACAGGCCGTCTGAGAGTTTTTGCACCCCCCAGCTTGTTGACGAGAGCCTTGTAGATCGTGCCACAGACAAAGATGTTGACGGGCAGCTTGTTGCATTTGCGCAAGAAGCGCTGGATGTAGTCCCGAAGCGATTCCCCTGACCTCTGCTTGTAGTTTTTTAGTCCTAGGAGTTACCTGGCCGAGTGTAGCTCCCCTGAAAATTGCCGACGAAGATGCCTCAGAGGTCAAACCAATCACGGATGCTATCCTCGAGAAGATGCTCGAGCCACCTTCTGGCCGAATCGGATAGGAAGACTAGCAGGTACTGGATGGCAAACATGTCGTCCGCACCCCTAGCTCTGCAGGCGAGGCGATAGTCTTCAAGCCAGTGGGTCGGGTTGATCTCATCGGAGTACTTGACAATGTTGGTCGGAGCGCAGAATCTTTGTGAAAACCTTGCTCTGCGGATCTGCATCCCGAACGCCCGGGGCTCGACCTCGTCAGAGATGGGGCTCCGAGGATGGTCGTAGCTGTGCCGCCAGTCGCGGGGATCGAGAGTTCGTTCCCGTCTGGACTTGGCGCCTGCCTTCTGACGTCAATGGTGTGACGCACATCGCGGTGTTGCCCGAGGCACTGACGAATAGATCCAGCCAGTGGTAGAGGATCTCGTACCTCGATCCGACCACCTTGGCTGTCCTGGGCAGGGCTTCGTCCGTCGGCACGCGGTCGTTGACTATTGCGAACCTCGGAGTGTTGCGGCCGAAGCATGGCTCTGGTTGTTGGAGCGCGCCATGGAGGTAGACGCGTAGACGATCGTAGGTCTCCTTGAGCATGGGGTTGTCAGGCGTGGCGGACTCGTTGAGGACGTAAGTCGCCGCCGCCAGGTTCTCGAGCGAGCTGAAGAAGATAGGCATGCCGCTGTCCATGACCTACTGCTAGATGGTCCGCGCCCAGGCTCGGGCCCCAGCGCTCGTTGTGGTGACTTCCTTGCCCAAAGTGTCGGCCTCGACAGCAACAGTTTTGCGCCGAAGGACCTGCTCGATGATGGAGAGTGCGCAGTGACACAGAGAGGTGTCGCCGTCCGTTGTCTTGCCGGGAGTCCTTTCCTACGCAGCCTTGGAGGCCTGCAGCATGAAGCACTCCCCAGCACTGCGTGAGCTTTACGATGACGGACCACGCGCCGCCTGCGCGGGGCCTGAAAATGAAGCTCGCTGACTTGATCGACGACGAAGTCCATGCTCGCGAAGCGAAAGGCCTGGCCGACGGTGAAGACAAGAACACGCCATGATCGATCATCACGAGCGATGGCAACCGTGAAACTACCAAAACAAAGGTGAGAGTTCGAAGTCTCTTCCACCAGGGCGAAAATCAAAGCCATCGAAAAAATCAAAGTGAAAACGCACCACGAAAACCCCCTTCTTAGCGCGCCAAATGTCGGTGTTCTGATCACCGGCACAGTAGAATTTACGTAATCAGAGAGTGATTTAGTGTGCTCTTCGTATCGATATAGCCTAATCTACGAGAGACTCAAAGTTTAGCCTAGTTTGGACTAGCACATAGGTGTAACACCCTACGTCCAGGAGGAGAGAGTGGATCATATGAACTCAAAAACAGAAGTACAATGACAGAAGGGCTCTAGCTCGAGCAAAAACCCTAGCACGCGCAAATGGGGTGTGTGTGTATTGTAACTTGTTCAATCTCGTCATCTAAAGCCCTCGGTACCCTTTTATATAGGAGTCGAATCAGAGTTACAAACTTGACGTCTACGAACGCAGGCAGCCCCCTGACAGGTGGGGTCATGGTCTTCTGCGACGCTGTACCTCTGGCGCTCGCTGGCGTCAGAGCAGACTGTCAGTGTCCTTTGATCGTCCTTTATCTAGTCGTAGGGGACAAAGATCACTTTGACATTTAGCTTTACCGTTCGCCAGATTGCTTTACCTTCCGTCGAATCACTTTTTCTTCTGGATCGATTTTCCTTCGACAGCTTTACCTGCTTCTCTATATTGTCAGAAATCTCTGCGCTTATCAGAAGTTGACTGTTAAGGCAGTGACCGACCCTTAAGGGTGAGGCGGGAGTGTCAACCCTCAACAGTCGATCAGCTGGGTTTTGTCGTGATGTGACCCCGACCCTTCGATGGTCGAGCTGTCGTCTTGAGACAGCCCGGACCCTAAGGGTCAAGACATCTTTTCGTAACGTGGTGCGGTGAAGTTTTTTGTGAGCTGTAGTTTTGACCGTGGGCTATAGATCACGGCCGAGTCTTCGTATTTATTCTGTGCTCGTATGTACCTAGAGTATATAATTCCGACAATATTTTTGTGCATAAAAATTAAGAAGAGATGAAATAATAGAATGCGCTGAAAACCAGAAGAGAGATAGAAATAAAGATGTATTGAAAATAAAAAAAATAATATTAGAAAGCAAGAATAACAAGTAAATTGAAATTTTTTGAAAAGTCTAAAATCGGAGAGAGTACACCAGACCATAACCGAGCACCAATTCAAACTACAGAACCTGGGGAGCTGTGTGCAGCTAATGCTTACGTTCTCATGTCCTCTGTTCTGCAGAATTGTAGCAGCATATCTGTTATCGCTGTTTTGCAGTAAAATATGTTCTGCTAGAAAAATACTCCATTTCACACTGCAAAATGTACCAACAAAGCATATTGAATGAAGTGTGTGGATAAGCACAGTAATCAATACTAGATAAAAAAGGCGAGGAACCGGAGTTTATCCATCTCATCCGCCATCTGCTGTAGAGCTGGTTCAGTTACTTCTCTTGCCACCAGGATTAGAGGTGGATTGAATCCATTGAAAGTCAGGTGTGAATTTAATCTCTCATTCCACTCCAATCCGCTTGCTAACTGAATGAGCCATAATGGGAATAGAATTTCAAAGATCAATGAATCCAAAGGCATATAAAGGCGAATCAAGGAAAGGCATCCAGGAATTAATTTCTGTTCGCATGTATCAGCCAAGATTGGTATTAGCGAACATAAGGCACGCATCTTTGAGCTACATAAATAACCCTGCTGGCCTAATTAGATCCAAATAATCTATCTCGGCATTCATCGTCCTGAAATATATTAAAGGCACACCCTGACGCACGTCACAAAGCTACATGGTTTAATTCCATAACATCATATAAAAAACTTTAAAAAAAGGTAAGCCCACAAATTTGGAATTCTAAGCCATGGATGAGGAACAGTAAGGCCCATTTTAGTAGAGCTATTAGCTTCTAATTCTCCGACAGAATCAGAGAAACTCTACCAAATACTATTTTTTAAAGAAATAATTCTTGACTAATTCTGTAAAGTTATTATCTAAAATAAACTAAAAATGAAAGCTGAAAAAAATAGATTTTTTTTTATTCTGTAAAGAGATTCTCAAGTTCTGATTCTAAAAGTATATCCTAAAGTATCAAAGAGTATTAAAGAAAATCACTTTCAGCTACAAAATCATTTCGCAAAAAAATCAAAAATAAATTTAGAGAATCAAAAGCTGAGAACTCTGTCAAAGGCCCTAAGAAGTATCGCATGGGGAAAGAGGACTAGTTCTGTACCACTACATAGAAGAATAACCATGTCCCACAAGGAGTTGCACTGTTTCATGATTCTTTGAGAGAGCTCCTAGCTGATGATTCTTCTGTGAAATTATTCTGTGGTTGAAAATGATTGTTTTAATTTTCTAAAATAAACTCTTACATCAGAACAAAGAATTACTTCACAAAATCAAACAAAAATCACTTTTTCTGAAAAACAGCGATTGATAGAGCTTCTTGATTCTACCTGAGAATTAAAAGCTGAGAGCTCTTCCAAAGGGTCCTAAGACACCAACTTCTAACACCATCTAACCTAATCACAATTAAATCACAAATCCATAGCTAGTAAATATTGCGTGGTGTAAAAAACTACCTGAAACAATAGCAAGGCCGATGCTCTAAGGCACGACGAAGTCACTTGATGATTGGAGATACTGGGTACTGAAGAGTGCAGAAAGCAGATTTTCATGTACTTCCAACCAGATATCCATTCACCAAAATAATTTGCAATATGTATACTTGCAAACAATAAATATAGGAGTTGCATGCCAACCATAAATTGTCTGATATATTAAGGCACAAATTAACTAGTTCATTCAGAATTCTAGAAAGAACAAGACATGCCACAAGCTGGAAAAAGTAGTCTGGGATGCCCTGAGAATCAGATACCACATGGCATTCTATTATACACTGATCTAAGAAATGAGAGAGTTTATTATATCAAACAAAAACAGCGTAGGTGGTAATAACACCCAGAAACAGGGCAGTGGTTGAACCATAATACTTCAAACACAATCATTGCATTCAGAAACAGCAGTGTGGCTGAAATCCTAGACAACATTGACAATAGCCTAAGCTACGAAAAGGATATTTATTCACAATAATGTTTTAAAAATTTGATACTGCAACCTACATTACAAGTAACTAAGAAGATATATGCATCCTGAGACAGGAAGTTTGCTATTTGAAATATGCATCACTTTATGGGCCTGTTAGTTTCCAATGTAGATTATGGGAATCTATTGGATTGTGAAAATCTATACAAAAGCTAGATCATGAAAATCTATGATACAAAAACTGAAACAAACAAGTAGATTATGAGATTGGGGATTAGAGATTGTGTGTGGTGTGAGTAAAAATCTGTGACACAGAGTAGAATGTGGGATTTTTTTTTTTTGGGGGGGGAGGGGGGGTGTTAGCTAGTGGAATCTGAGACAAAATCTAAGCCATTTGTTTCCACTAGCACTACTAGAAGCAGGATCTATATCACATTAACTTCAAAACTAATAGCGCTCTCTCATGTCCTGATGGTGACAGCATGAAAATCCAAAATATATCCCAAAATACACAATGCCATACAGATATTTAACTTAGACAGACCAATAGAAGATGAGTGAAACAATGTCAATTTTAAGCGGCAAAACTAGAAACTAAACATTTAAGCAACACCACCAAAACTTTTAACTTATAGCAGTAAAGGGTGAAAAGCATATAAACTGAACAGACTCAGTTCAGGCATAATATTTTTCGATGAGTATCACAACCATTTCTAAGCAATGCAGCAATAAGCTGGCCTCTTGCTCACTCCACCATTCCAGCATGTGCATTCCCTTGAACAGCTTCATCTGTATCTTCCTCATCATCACCAAGGGTCAGGTCCTCAATCAGCTCCTCAAGTGGCACAGTAGGAGCATCATCACCAATAGTTGACGCCATCTCTGATCTATAGTCCTCATTCTTGTACAGATTTATGTTAAACCTCAGATCCGGGTTCAGCTCCAAGTCCTTGAGGAAAGCCTCATACTCATCTAGCCTTTTCTCTTCCTCACCTTTGGCCTTGTTACCAGCATCTTCCTCCACTGGCAGTCTCTTCAGCTTCCATCTCCGTGTGCGTGGCTTCTTCTTCTCGTAGCTCTTCTTGACAAGAATCACCTCAGGTAAATTGTGCCGTGCCATAGCAGTCTCCATATCATCATCATTCAGATTGGCACCATACAGATCATACCCAAGGGCAAGGTCACCAGGTTTCAGCAGGTGCCCAAGATGGGTCCTCACAGTAAACATGGTATCATTCTTCCCAAAATCAGAGACCCGAGCAACCTGTGCAAATGCCAACTGGTACCGAGATCCATCAATGGAAATCTCTGGAGACTCTGCCTCGATATCTAGCACAATGTACTCCACAAGCTGCTTGCTTGTAAGGGCTGCTCTGAAGTTGTACACCCTGTACTTTTTCTCCTCGAGGTGGTGCACACGCAGCGTGAGAGGGTCAAGCAGGGCAATGGCATTGGTAACCTTGACACAGAGAACAAGAGGGCCAAGGCCACCAAGGTCGCGAGACGCCTGGGGGCTAAGGGCGATGAGGTCCTCACGGCAGATAGGGCAAATCTCGACTGAAAATGTGTACTTGTAGTTGTAGACGCTACTCTTGGTATCATGGGAGACCAGCTGCTTGGCTGTCTGAGTCGAAATTGGAGCTACAGTATTGAGGAAGTCCACGAGGCGGGCGGCATGGGAGCGCGAGCCGAAGAAGAAGTCAAGGCCGCCGGGGGCCGTGGCGACCCGGATCGCGAGGGAAGCCTGACCATGCTTGATGAGGAGCTGCTCGAGGTAGAGGAAGGTGCGGCGGTGTGGGACGTGCTGGCGGAGCTGGACAACAGCGACCCACTGGTCGGGATTGGCCTGCGCCCGGGAGCAGGAGTCGCAGAGGCGGTCGTGGACGACGAATTCGACGGGGTGTGTCTGCTCGAGGACGACGCCGTGGAGCACCTCGCGGCGGAGGCGGAGCTTGAGGCGGAGGCGCTTGGAGTGGGGTTCGGAGAAGACGAACTCGGCGCCGGAGAGGGAGACGCGGAGCCTCGCGAGCGGGCGGTTGATGCGGCGCAGCAGGATCTGCATGAGCTCCGGCGACTCCGGCCCGGCGCGCAGCCAGGAGCGCGGCGGCTGGAGGTAGGAGGAGCAGTCCGGGCAGTAGACCACGGCGGCGTGGCGCGGGACGCCCTCGGTGATGTCGACGCGGGCGCGGAGGCAGCGCGCGCACATGTTGGCCGGGTTCGGCTGCATCGCCACGCCGCACATGCAGCACAGCACCGTGCCCACCGTCGCCGCCGGCACGAACATTCCGGCGTCTCCCGCCGCCGGCGCCGACCCGGGCATCATGCTGGGTTACGATCGGGTCTGCAAGAAATTGGGGTGCAGGCGGAAGAAGAAGGGCCTAGCACCGAGGAATCGGAATGAATTGGATGGAAGATATTTGTGCTAGGGTTTTGTGGGTGCAGGGGAACAAAAAGGCGGCGGCGAGGCGGTGGCTCCTGTGACGAATGCGATGACGGACTCTACGGTCGCATGGGCTTTTGCGTACCGCTGATGGTTTTTATGGGCTACTGGGCTTCTACATTTCAGAAGCCGTGAGGTCCATAGATCCATTGTTAACTTGGACATAGGAGAATATGAACATAACCTCCCATCAATCGCTATCTCCTCCCATGCATTGATAAATTTCAATTGATCCTTATTCTTTATAAATCCAAAGTTATGTGAGATAAGTTCCAATAAAAAGGTGATACGTCATGGGAGGACGAATAAGAGAAGAGGATGGGAGGAGAAAAGTCACGTCCTAATACGTACTACTACTTTCGTTCCAAAATATATGCATTTTTAAATTTGAATAAAGTCAAAAAAAAAATTAATTTTTACCAATAATATTTAGAAAATAATATAATTTTTAATATAAAAATATAATTTTTATAAAAATTTATTTAATGATAAATTCAAAAAATATAATTTTTATATAACAAAATATTTTTAATTATATATTATTAATAATTAAAGTGATAAAAATTTGATTTAGTTAGACTTAGAAATGCCTTATATTTTGTAAACGGACGGAGTATCTTGTTCGTTAATTTCTGATGCTACCAAACAAACACTTTTACATAATGGAAAATAAGATGTTCCGACCTCAATCTCGGAAGAAATTACGGCCTCTCATTACAAGACAGGCCTCTTATTACACGACACAGCCTCTAAAGCTCCTCCACAGACACACTAAACAAACGCTTATGTCCTAGACATATATCAGCCAGAAATATAAGCATATGTATCAAACATAATTCAAACCTCAACTAGTTGTTCTACTGTCAAATAGGAAAAGATGACGAGGGATGAAGATATTGCTTCTTTTAAAAAAAAAAACTGCAACAAAGATAGATTCACCAACTTCACCTTCAGTTCCATTGACCGATGCTGCAATGACACAAGGTTCAAGTGGAGACATTGTGTGAAGAAACTTTTTTTTTTCTTTCGGCCCACCTTGAGTTATGATCCTAGCTACATCACTGCCCAGCTATTTTGGTTCGTACAACATTAATTATCTGTTTTATTATGTGAACTAAGCAGCATATTAATTTGGTTATTAAGCGAAAAAAGGCATTAAAAATGCATTATCAGGTACCAAACATGGCAACCAGAAACGAAAAATGAAGAGAAGACGACACAGCTCAAACATAGTGGCGGCCTTTAGAGCAACTCCAATAGATACCTAACCCAAATACCTAAACATAAATTTAGGTACTTAGAGGTAAAAAATAGTAGTCCAACATATACCTATATCACCACTTAAAATTTAGCTACCTCCATCCCCACCAAATTAGGTACCTATATGTAACAATGCTTTAGATCGACCTATATCTTAAAACTATAGTCCATAGACCATAAATTAGGATGATGTGAAAGATTTAAATTTAGGGAATGCTGAATATGGGTATCTGTTGGAGATGAAAACTATTTTTGATATCAATCTGGATTTAACAATAACCTAAATGTGGATTTAGGTATAATAATTTTAGGTACCTATTGGAGTTGCTCTTAGTAGGCTTTTCAGCTTTTATTTCATTTATGCATAAGCTAACTTTTTAGTGTTTCAAAAACGAGCTTTTAAAAATCTTGTTTATTTCAGTTTCTCAGTTTTCAGCTTTAAAAAGTTAAAAAGCTGAAACAAAGAAGGCTTAAGGTGAACGAGTTGCAGCCTGCAGGGAGAGGAAGAATGCGACAACTAAGGAGGCTGTAGCTTGTTGGGAGAGGAAGAGATGCGGCGAGAACTAAGTTCACCGGCGTCCATGGAAAGAAACGAGTTGAGGGTCCACCGCTCACATAATTTGCTTTGTTTTCATTAAAAAGATTAGGTTTTAAAGGCTTTTTTGTTTCAGCTTCTCAACTGGCTTTTTTAGTAGAAAAGCTAAAAACTGAGAAGCTGAAACAAACAAAGTTCTGAAAAGCTCGCTTTTAGAACTTTGAAAAGCTAACTTTGGCAGAAATGAATAAAAGCTATGCTTTTCTAGCTTTTGGTGTTCAGAAAAGATAAATATATATTACAAAAGCGAACATCTAAATTTTATCAGCCAGCTTCTTAACTAGCTTTTTAACTAGCCACCAACCAGCTTTTCTAAAAGTTACAGCTCAAACAAAGAAGGCCTAAGAGCGCCCCCAGTCATGGTTGGCAAAACCAATTGAAAACCGGGCCTTCTCAGTTTCACCAATTGACCAATTTTTGGTTCAAAAAGTTTAAAACTTTTAAATTTTGAAAATTCAAAAAATAGTCCAATCAATCTAAATCGGTGAAACAAAGGGAAATTTGAAATCAAAAAATTAAAAACCAGTAAAACTATTAAAAAATCGAATGTTTTACTGTACATTTCAACTAAATTTCATCCAAAATTATATTTTTAAATTTGTAGTGATTTGGGAAACCGCTCTGACTGGTACCTAGATTGGTGGTACGGTGAACCTTATTCACTATCTGCTTGAGTACTTATCTCTCATGAGGCACAATGTTAGCACTCTCTTGATTCACATTTAGTGTTGTTATAGGACTAATAAATTTATTTCTAAACAGTTGTCATTCTCACTCTCTAATACATATTTCTCTCTTCTCAATACACTTTATGCCTTTGATAGCTCTCTATCTTTATCTCCACATTTTCTATATACAGAAAAATATTTTTCACTTTTCCTTAGTTTCCATACTAGAACGACAAATAAAAGTAAAAAAAGGAGTAGCATTTTCTGAGGCTGTTAGCTTCATGACCTTTGAAGTCCTTTAAAAGGTATAAATTGATTTTGGTTATTGAGTAGACACCATAGGTAATGGTTATGATTGTATGTACCACCCCGCTAAATCTACATCAACATGGCGGGCTTCCTCGGTGGATGACAAGGACAAACCCTATAAAAGGAGTTTTTAGGCGTCGAATGACTAAGGCTAAAGACTAGCTAGAGAGTCATAGGAACGTCGATACTATTAAGGGGTTACGGTCATTTATCTTCTGACATACAAGTGTTAGAGGGTGTGAATGCTTCTTAGATCTTTAGAAAGCACTAAAAATGGCAGAGAAAGCGAAGACGAAGACCAAAGATCAGTTTTAGTCGAAAACAAAGCCACCGAACAGTACGGTGAGGTTACCGAATAGTCTGGTGAGCCAGGGCTTCAGACTCCAGAGAGAAGTACTCTCTAGAGTGCTGCAGAGAAGACACCGGACAGTCCAGTGTGGCAGTCATCGGACAGTCCGGTGGGTCGAAGCTGAAGTCCAGAGAAGATGTCTTTAGTGATCCAAAAGTTAAAGTCACCAAACAGTCCGGTGTGCTATGAAATAGATTTTAGAGAGAGTGTTTCCCTGGCCGAGGAGGAAGAAGGGCCACTAAAAGGACTTAGATGTCGCCTAGAGGGGGGTGAATAGACGTTCCTGAAAAATAACACAAACTTGCAACGAAAATTAAAATTGCTAAAACCAAAACTTCCGGTTTTCTAAATCGGAACCTTCGGTTCTGCCTGAACAGTTGAAGCAGAGAGGAACAAATACAGAAACCGAAACTTTCGGTTTTCAATACTGGAACTTTCAATTTTCTCAGGGCAGAGAATTAAACCTGAACTTTGAAAATTCTCCCGAGAAACTTGCAAATCACTTCTAAAAGAGTATAAGGGACAAGATAACTACTTGATTCACAAAGAATCAAAGGTTAGTCACAAGCACAACTTAATAAAACAAGAAATACAAATCAAAGCAAGGACATAAGGAATTGTTTCACCGAAGTTCAATGACTTGCTCTCAAGTCGTCTACGTCTCCGTTGAGGAAGCTTGAGCTGCTCACAAGGCCAACTCCAAGCCGGGTCTCTTTCAACCACTTTTCTCGAATCACTATCTTGCTTCTTCCCTTGCGGAGGTGAAGTGGGCCTTCACAAACTTTCCCATGGCACACCACAAGCTTGGTGTCTCACCGGGTAACGTCTAACCGTCTAGGAGGCTTCACCTCCAAAAGTAACAAATGCTCACGGATTTGCAACTTGCTCAAGTGCTCAATGGATGGGAGTGCTCAATTGTGCTCTCAGATGCAATCTCTCTCAACCCAACACTTGAATTTCTCACAAATCACACAAGCCTCACAAAGAGGGGTTGGGGAGAGCTCTAGAATGCTTTGGCTTAGTTTAGGTCGTGGGCAATACTAGTAGCTCCACTAAGGGGAGAGAGGAGGTATTTATACCACTCTCTCAAAAACTAGCCATTTGGGGGCTGAAACTGGGAAAACCGAAACTCTCAGTTTCCCAACCAGAACTTTCGGTTACTAACGGTCACTAGCCGTTAGACACAACTCTAGGAAAACCGAAACTTCTGGTTCACCAAACAAAAACATCTGGTTTGGGACCTCTGGCAAAGTGCTGGACACTCCGACTGTTAGGAACCTCGACTCCAGAGAGGGCTTGTCGGACACTCCGGTCAAGTACCGGACACTTCGGTGAAGACATAGGCAATTTTGCTAGAAGCTGCCAAAATCAAAACTTTCGATTTGTCAAACCGAAACTTCTTATTTTTTTTTTGTTTTAGCAAAACTTGTGAAAGTGTATGGCCATTGTGTTTCTCTCCTCTCACTTGGGTTTCCATGAGCACTGAGATTATGTTTTAATCCATGTTGCACCCCCTTGATAGAGCGGCATACCTATACTTAAGAATTAAATAAAAGCTATAAGCAAGACTTGAGCTTCACTTTTTTAATCTTGCCGCTTCTTCATAAAATTGCTTCTTGAGGGTGAACAACATGTGCTTTCCTTGAGCAACTCCATCTTGAGCTAATAATCTTGGAAACTTTCAATCCATGTGATCAATATCCACTAAAATGCTTCCAAGTTACTTCTGATCTTCTTTTTCAATAGAATATTGACACTTAGCAAACTATGACTCCTTGTAGCTTGAAAGATCCATCACGATTCAAATCAACATGTCCTTCTTCGGTACTAAGGTTCTTCGGTGCCAAGACTCCTTCTTGCCCTTCTCCCTTTACCGGTCCATCATGACACCGTCAAATTAATCCTTCACCTTCTCACTAACTTGAGTCAAATGTTACCTTGTATCTTCCATGAATGTTTCTTGAATTCTTTGATGTCAACTTTACAAACCAAGAGCCTTTTGGTTAAGATCTTAAATATAATCCATCATAACTCTTGATCTCATTTTGCTTAGCACAACCTCTCTTGGCTTCGTTGACATCAACTTCAATCTTTACAAGTCAAGTAGCTTCATGTAGAGATCTTTAATTTGATTCATCATAAATCTTGATCTCTCTTTTTGCTTATAACAATTTCACTTGATTTAGCATGAGCAACCTCTTGACTATGAGAAAAGCGGTAATCTTCATTAAATCAAGACTTCTCAATATTCTTTTTGGACTAATAACCTACTCATAAACTCAACAAATAATGTTAGTCCTTCAATCATGTTGTCACTCAATTCACCAAAACCCACTAAGGGTGATGCACTTTCAGTCACCGAACAGTTCGGTCTAGTCACCGGATAGTCCACTGATTGTATAAAGCAGTCAGCTTTATGATATCACATCCCAATAGTTGTTTTTGTGCTTAGAGCCTATTTAAACCGTGGAGGGAGACATTTTTCTTCGAGCCCTTGATCAGAATTGCTGGAGCCAACTTGTGAGAGGTCAAAGGACACCACCAAGAGAGCACATTATAAGATTAGATATCTTTGACGCTAGTAGAAGAGTGATAGGTAGCATTCATACACTTTTAGAGCTTGTAGGACTTGAGAGAAGTGATATTTGCTTATTACTCTTGGTGTGGACAGCCGAGACTGGCTAGGAGTCGGTGAGCAAGCTTTCGAGGAGATTGTGAAAGACATCGTCAAATTTGTATGCGGTTTTGAGACCCTCTCTAAAGGGACACCAAAAGAGAGTGCTCGAGCCTTGGAGGCTTGCTCTAGCGCTTGGGTATTATGTGCGACAGCCAGACTGCCGGTGTCTTCACTCTGAGAGTGAAGCGTACCCTTGTGAGCATCATCCCGGGAACGATGGAAGGAACCAAGACTCCGAAGGGAGTGGTTCAACGAGTATTAGGGGAAGGCGCCTACCTTTTAAGACCTCGGGAAAAAAAACCTGAACACTCTCTATCTCACTCTCTTTACTTACCACATTTACTTACCGTTTGAGGAGTGTGATAGGTTGTTCTTTGATTCCTCTTGGTGGCTATCGTGCTAGTGTTCTGTTATTCTTTTTCCACTAGCATTGTTAGGAGTCTTGGCCTACTAAAATTGCTTAGGTTTGCTTTCGTTGTGATCAAGTCTTATAGTTTAAATTCGTAGCGAAATTAGTGCTATAAGTCCACCGATTTAAACCCCCTTCTCAGTGTCCTTAAACTTTACAGGTGGTGTCAAAGCCAAGTGCTCATTTTCAGGCTTCATCGACTTTAGTAAGGATGTCAAACGGGATAGAGACTTCACCCATATTTGATGGGAATAATTACTCGTATTGAAAGGCTCGCATGCAAGCCTACCTAGAGTCAATCGATGGGAAAGTGTGGCATGTTACTAAGAATGCTACGAATGAGAATGAGAAACTTGATCTCATTTTCATTAAATTTAATGCAAAGGTCAAGAATGATACATTTGGATGCATGTCTAAAAATATCTTCTCTATAATTAATGCATCTTCTACCGCGCATGAAATATGGGTTTAATTACAAAACATTCATGAGGGCTCCTCCGAGACAAAGGAAGAGCGTTACTATGTTCTTAAAAACAAATATGATTCCATCACCATGCTACCACATGAAAAAGCTAATGATATTTATTCTCGCTTGCATGTAGTGGTGGAGGAGATCAACGCCTTGGGCCTCAAAGACAAAATTAATGATGTTGAGATAATGAGAAAGCTCTTGAGGATGTTGCCGTCAAGTTACAACTCCATCGTCGTGTGTCTCTTTCAAGCCAACTTGGCTACTCTCACTGTTGACGTTATGCTCGGTAAGCTCACGGCCTATGAGGGATACATGTTAGACAGCTCCATCGACTCTCAATTAACCAAAAATATTACCTTTCAAGTTGATCAAGAATCTCTCAATGGCAAGAACAACAAGAAGAAAAAGGTGGAGAAAGATGAGGATGACGAAAATGATAATGAGGACCTTGCGCTCTTTATGAATAAGCTATTTCGTAAGGGAAGACCCTCATCTTCCAAGAGAAACTTCGGATGCTTCCATTGTGGCAAGAAAGGCTATTTCGTGAAGGAGTGTCCCAAATCCAAGAAGAGCAAGAAGGAAGCCTCTAGTGAGAGTGATGATGAAGAACGCAAGCCAAAGACAAAATTCAAGAAGTCCTTTATCAAGAAGGAGAGCAAGAGCAAAGAGAAGAAGAAGTCAACGTAAAAAGCTTATATTGTTGGTGAGTGGCTCACCGATGAGGATTCGGACTCTACATCTACTAATGAAGAAGAGCTCGCAGGTATTGGCATGACAAGCTCCACAAATGAACTTCCACCACATCCACTTTGCTTGATTGCTCGAATTTGTGAGGGCTTCATTGATGAGGATGATGAGCTTAAGAAAAAAGATGAAAGCTATGATGATAAAGATGATGGACTGAGCTACAATGATCTTGTTCTCTTCTTTGAGAAGGTCAACAAGACCATGATCAAGAAGACCAAGAAGATTCAGGTGGTGATCAAGGAGCATGAAGTGTCGGTATTTCGAGTTCGAGAGCTTGAGGGAGAGCTCAATGCGCTCAAGCATTCTCATGGTGTTCTACATTAGTCTTATGAGGTTCTAAAAGAGAAGCACGTAGAGCTAAGTGAGAAGCATGAGGCATTGGTGTGATCCCATAAAGCCCTTGATCTTGACTCTTTTTTTAACTCTCCTAAGCATTTAAATGAAAGTTCTACTTGCAATCTAACTCTCTCCGAGGAGGGTACTACTCTTGAGCCATCTATTTTGAAGGAATATACGAAGCTTAAGGAGGAGAGAGAGGCCGTGATGGATGCATTCGAGCGGCTTACTAGAGGAAGGAAAATTCAAAAGAAAATCCTAAGTAAGAACCTCATCAACAACCATAATCACAAAAGCTTAGGATCATATTCTTCCTCTATCAATATCATTGGCAATGAAGTTGAGATACCCGAATGGATAATCCCACTCATAGCGGATGTCTACTATTGTGAGAAGTGTTGCTTTGATGTTCACCGCTCCAAGGATTATCCCAAGGTAAACGAGCCTAAGATTATGCCAAACGCTAACCCTTTTCATGAGGATGTGCACTACAAGCTTTTCAAGGATAAAGATGAAAAAATGAAGGCCAAGCTGCTCGGACCACCAAATGATAAGAGGACAATCAATAAGATATGGATCTCCAAGGTGATTGTGAACCGAGAGAGGAAGCTTAATCTCTCTTGTGTTTCCAAGAAGAAGTGAGGGGACCTAGGTGGTGGACCGTGAAGCGAATTGACGATTCTTAAAGTCCACCACATGTCGATCGAGCCACAACGCTGATCGAGCCACAAAGAGTTATTCTTGTACATAGTGAAGTAGGTTTCTTTTTTTGCATTGCATGATAGTTAGGACTCCTCTGTGGACTAGATGTTTGCACTATCATGCATCATGTGTAAAAAGATAAAAGAAAAGAAAAAAAAATTAGATCGGTGTCTAACCACCTTGAGATATCCATATTCATAGAGGAAGAGCTTGAGAAGGTGGTTTGACTATCTCAAGGCAAAGCAACGGGCATATGGTGAATATGCTTCAGATGAGTCAAACTTGGCACCGAATAAGTTTCTTTATGCAATGTCTTTAATTTGCTTGCATCTACATAGCATGCTTTAAATTCTCTTGCATTAGACTAGCTTGTTTGCATGCATTGCATATAAGAACTATAGAAAAAGCGTTTTACTCTGTGGAAAAAGTGACTACATTGTCTATATGAATTCATATACTTCACAAAGAGTAACCAAAGTAATTATTGAGCTTCATGCCCATTGAACCCTGTGCCTAACAGTCCTTAACATCCATTTACATGGATCGTGAACTAAGAGTTCATACATTCCTTTTTTGAGCTTCCTTCTCTCTTTGGTTTTTATCACTCAATTTTAATTGCGATTTGCAAAAATGCTAAACTTTTTGTGAGTTATCTATTTGCAAAGGAGTGTTTGAGAGTTCCCTTTCTAGACAAGTGTGGCGTTTATTTGGTTCTTTGGTGAGGACAATTAATGTATAGAAAGAATTCCTTGGTTCTGCAATTCCTACAGGTCACCGAACATTTCAGCGCCTTCATCAGACAGTTCGGTGATTGTATCTTTGAACCGGGTGACCTGCAGATTTGGATAGTAACCAGATATTTCGTCGGGTTCTTCGGACAGTTCGGTGATTCGAAGATGAAGCGGTTGCATCAAAATTCTCTAGACATCGGACAGTCTAGACTTTTATAGTCACCAGACAATCTCTTGAAGACCGAACAGTCCGGTGTTTGGCGTTTTCAGCGAAATCTCGGCCATCTATTCTCTTTGTGATCAAATCCTGCTGTTGATTTGTTTTTAATCTAACCGCACGTGGGAGCTTTCTCATTCATTTGAGTCTCATGCGCTCCCCGTCATCATCCCCGCCGATCACCGCCACCCGCCCACCGCCGTGCGCCTCCGCACCGCCCGCCTCCGGCCACCACTGTGACGTTGCGGCTCCAAGAGTGCACCCGCGCGCCCACTGCTCCTGTACCGAGCGCGTCGGCCTAGTCGTGCCCCAGTTGCGCCGTCGCCCCTGCTCGTCGCCGTCGTGCCACGCCGCTTGTTGTCATGCTTCGTCGCCGCCTAGCTTCGCCTAGCACGTGCGCATCGATCACGCCCTTTTAGCCTCATTCCCGGTCCAAGTTTCTCTCTCGCTTAAAACCTTCGTAGGGTTTTTGAGTTTGAATCGTTTGGACGTCCTTCAGCTTGACATTCGGCGGTTTTCGGCACTTCTCCTGCGGGATATTGAGTTCTATCACTTCCTTTTCATCAAAAATACTCTGGATGTCTTGTTTGTTAATTAATTACGAAAATTGGTATAAATTGCTCAAATGTCTCACCTTTTATTGACAATTGAAGTGATTAGTTAACAAATTCACGTACTTCGTGCCATATTAAGGTCATCTCTTGCATATTTTGATATGGCATTAAGTTTCCTATCGCTAGTGTCACAATTTAGATGCTTTGCTATTATGAATTGTGGCATTAATCTATCGATATCACTGTTGTGTTTATTTGCTTTATTTGATCGGTGATATGTCTTTGATTCCTCGCACACCTTTTGTGCTTACAACCTATATTTATTCCTATGTGGTGCAGTGACAGTTGGACAGTGGGTCAGGACAGGACAGAGTCAGCGGTAGTTCAGAGGTTTCTGTGGCAGTTCAGATCTCTCTTGGACGGGTTAAGAGCCAAGCTCTTAATCCTATCTTGTTCTGTCAGCTGGTCAGAGTTTCTTACAATTGATCTTTCAGACAGTTGACAGTATGGACAGGCAAAGACCGAGTTCTGAGTAGAAAAAGAAGGGCAAGGGAGTCGAGCCAGAGAAGAAGAAGAAGCAGAGGACAGATGACCCTGAGTGGAACAGAGCCTTAGCTGCTGCAGATGTGGATGTGTCTCCACACAGGAGGTCAGGTGCGCTGAGGATTGGAGGATCTGAGTCTTAGAGGGAGCTGAGGAGGTCGACCCATCAGAGAGTGGCGGCCACTCCTCTAGTTGCAGAAATGCAGCCGCAGAGAGCTCCTGCCAGTAGGCGGTCGAGAACCGTGGAGGGAGAGGCAGCCCAGCGGAGTTCACAGCAGAGGACACAGAGGTGCCCTCATCTGAGGTCTGGTGTCTGCAAGGTGTGCACGTCTAGAGCTGAGAGAGCTCACCGGGCCATGGGCAGGATTGTTGAGGTTGAGGTAGACTTGTTGAAGCTGAAGGGACTGGCCATCAAGGCCAAGAGGAGAATAGATTTCACTACTTGGGTCCCCGCTGGCAGACACGCAGATGCTGGTCAGTTCTGGCAGTTCTCCAGCGGAGGATATATGAGGCTTACAGAAGACAACTTGCCACTAAGGGCAAGAGCTCAGTGTTTGCTGCGCATCGCCCCTGTTCTTTGGAGACACCAAGCAGAGGAGCTAGGGTTGACATGGAGGAGCGCATCTCTTATCTTTCAGGATTGTCAGAGTTAGTCACCCAGCCTCTGAGGTATAGTGAGGACATGGTGCTTGAGTTTTACTCCTCACAGTGGATCTCCCCTAACCACTCTTATCTTTGGTTCATGTATAGAGGGGAACCACACAGATTTCAGAGGTCCGATATCTTGACTACTCTAGAGTTTGTATATTCAGAGATACAGATCCACACTCTGGCCCATCCGAATTTCTCACTGTCGTTCAGACCTTTTAAAGGGATGGAGCCGAGTGATGAGAGGATGAGTATTGCTTTCTCGCAATCTTATGGGGAGCACTACTTGAGGCACCCTTTACGCTTGACACAGGAGGCTCGTGTTTTGAGAGGGTTGTTTGGGACGATGATAGCACCTTGAGCTGGTTACAGAGAGCGTGCGATTATTCTACACCAGTGGCTGCTTTGCTTTCTGCTGAGGCATGAAGAGTTTGATTTGACAGATCTATTGCTAGGTCAGATGGAGGATGTGATCTATGAGGGGATTGAAGCTCGTCAATTACCTTTTACCCCCTACATAAGCCTGATGCTGAGGAGAGCTGGTGTGATGACTGAGGAGGAGTACACAGCATTGCCAGAGTTTACCACCTCGTTCAGTCCAGCAGAGCCATTCGACTTCAAAGTTTTACAAGTTTCAGCTTCTTAGAGCGCCCCTCGAGGAGAGACAACAGCCCCGGAGGATGTTGAGACTGAGTCTCCAAAGAGAGCACAGCCGAGAACTGGGAGCACTGAGGCTCAAGGTAGGGCTCTCGGGCTATACTAGATTGTGCACTTGCTGCCATGTTGGATGCTATTCAGGCAGAGCAGGCCGAGCAAAGGAGGTACCGAGAGGAGCAGGATGAACGGATACGCCGAGAGAGGGTCTAGTTAGAGGAGAGAATCTGACTCGAGCGCCTCTAGATTGAGGAGCGGCTTCGGATGGAGAGTGAGTTAGCAGAGGAGAGGAGACGATAGGACAGAGAGTTTCATGAGAGGTCGCAGCGCACTCAGTTGGAGACGGCAGCAACTATTTTGTATATGTATGCAGGCTTCGCAGCTATCGCGTCATATCTCCAGGGGATCAGTATGCCACCTCTTCCAGCGTTTCCTACGACTACGCTAGCGGGTCCCCTGCCTTCACAGCTCCAGCATACTGCACCTCAGCCTCAGTATTCTTCAATGCCAGCCTTCACTTCTGAGTTGCAAAGCCAGAGTCAGCAGCAGCAGCATTCCACATTCTCTACACTGCTCTTAGCCCCGCTTTCACCATTTTTGGGGCAGCCAGCACAGCTATAACTACTAAGGGAGTTAGTGTTCCTGTCTTTTCTTCTCAGTTCTCAGTTTTCTCTTACTCTATGTCGGTGCTTTCTGCTTCAGCTGAGCAGAAAGTGTCAGTACCGACATTGGAGTCAGGGATGGCAGTCGGTAGTTCTCCGCTTGCTCTGAGAGTTCTTTCTTTCATGGCTACCACTGCTGAGTCAGTTTTGACAGAACCACCGCCAGAGGCTTCAAAGACAGAACCAGTAACCACCACAGTCGAGCAGCCCAGAGCTTCAGATGCAAATATCTTGGTCGAGGCCAGATATTCATCAGACGAGACAGCTCAGGCCCTTGCCAGTGTTGATCAGCCAGCTTCAGTTGAGGGCAAAGAGACATCTCCGACGTCTTCTTCAGGCTTGAGTACTTTTGATGATGTTGAGCAGCCAAGAGGAGATCAGTCAGCAACAACAGTTCAGCCTTCAAAAGAGCAGCCTCCGACCATCACTGCACCCAGCTCTTCAGCCGCGCAGGATTAGAACTTACTAGGAGTTGGGTGAGAGACATGAGGTGTATCATCTTGTGGGCTAACTATCTAGGGGAGGCTGTGGATGGGTAGTTAGGGCTCTGGTTTTTGTTTTGACGGATTTCTTGGCTCTTCTGTGACATTTTGATGAGCTTGTGTTTCATTCTACTCTTTTAGCTCATTGGAATGCACGTGGTCTTCATTTAACCCTGTGGTTTCTTGTGTATGACTCCTAATGCTTTATCTATTTTGCATGTTCTTTTATGCACATGCGCTCTCGTTCTATACTCTATCGTGCATCTTGTTTGTCTATCCAGCGTTCTCCCTCTTTATTTGCTTCCTCGGTGCCATCTCTTTGCGGATTAGATGAAAAAGAGGGAGAGAGCTACCAAACAGGGGAGAACCGGAGAAGAGCGAAGCTTCCTACCTATGACAAAGGAAAGGAACTCTTGCAAAAAAAATTTGAGTCAAGGTAAGGAGGTAAGTGTTATTTCGAAATGCGTTTTACTCTCTATCTTCTTTCATCTTGTTTGAGCTGTTTGTGAGTACTATAGTTGTCATCAATCACAAAAAAAGGAAGATTGTTAGCTTCATGACCTTTGAAGTCTCCTAAAAAGTATGAATTGATTTTAGTGATTGAATAGACATTATAGGTAACGGTTGTGATTGTAGGTACCACCCCGCTAATTCAACATCAACATGGTGGGCTTTCTCGATAGATAACAAAGACGAACCTTAGAAGAGAAGTTTCCGTGCGTCGGAGGACCAAAACTAAGGACTAGCTAGAGAGTCTATAGAAACACCGGTACTATTAAGGGAGGGTAAGGTCATTTATCTCCTTTCATACAAGTGTTAGAGGGTGTGAATGCTCCTTATATCCTCAGAAAGCACTAAAGATGGTAGAGAAAGCGAAGACGAAGACCGAAGATCAGTTTTAGTCGAAGACAGAGTTACCGGACAATACGATCAGGTCACCGAACAATCTAGTGAGCCAAGGCTTCAAAGTCCAAAGAGAGGTGCTCTTTGGAGTGCTCAAGAGAAGACACCGGACAGTCCGGTGTGGCAGTCATCGAACAGTCCGGTGAGGTCAAAGCTAAAATCCAGAGAAGATGTCTCTGGGATCAAAAAGTGAAAGTCACTGGACAGTTCGATGAAGGTATGCACCGGACAATCCGGTGCCCTATGGAATAGATTACAGAGAGGGTGTTTCTCTGGTCGAGGAGGAAGAAGGGTCACCGGACAGTCTGGTGGTCTAGTCGCTAGATAGTCCGATGATTGCATAAAGCTGTCAGCTTTATGACATCATGTTTCAACAGTTGTTTCTGGGCTTAGATCCTATTTAAACCACGAAGGGAGACAATTTCCTTTGAGCCCTTGATCAAAAATACTGGAGCCAACTTGTAAGAGACTAAGGGACACCACCAAGAGAGCACATTGCAAGATTGGAGATCTTTGGTGCTAGTAGGAGAGTGATAGGGAGCATTCATACACTTTTAGAGCTTGTAGGGCTTGAGAAGAGTGATCTTTGCCTATTACTCTTTGTGTGTGCAGCTTAGACCGGCTAGGAGTCGGTGATTGAGCTTCTGAGGAGATTGTGTAAGACATCGCTAAGTTTGTATGTGGTTTCGGATTTCACACTCGAAAGAGACACCAAAAGAGAGTGCCCGAGCCATGGAAGCTTGCTCTAGCGCTTAGGTATTGTGTGCGACAGCCAGGCCGCTGGTGTCTTTATTTCGAGAGTGAAGCGTATCATTATGAGCATCGTTTTAGGAACGACGGGAGAAACTAAGACTCTGATAGGAGTGGTTCAATGAGGATTAGAGAAAGTTGCCTACCTTCTGAGACCTCGAAAAAAAATCACTGAGCACTCTCTATCTCTCTCTTTACTTACCGTATTTACTTACCATTTGAGTAGTGTGATAGGATGTTCTTTGATTCCTCTTGGTGGCTATCGTGTTAGTGCTTGTTTGTTGTTATTCTTTTTTCACTAGCATTTTTAGGGGTCTTAGACCTACTAGAATTATTTAGGTTTTTTTTCGTTGTGATCGAGTCTTAAAGTTTAAGTTCGTAGCAAAATTTGTTCTATAAGTCCACCGATTCAACCCCCTTCTCGGTGTCCTTAATTCTTACAGAGGCAAAACTGAGTTATTAACTGCTCTCTCCGTTTCTAAATCGACGTCACCATTGACTTCTAATATTATCTTTGACCATTTGTCTTATTCAAAATATTAGTTCAAATATATAAAATTATAAGCCGTATTTCAAACACATTTGATAATAAAGCAAATTATAAAAAAAAATAAAATTTATTATGTTTTATAATAAGACAAATCTCAAAGTTGATATTAAAAGTCAACAGCGACATCAGTTTAGGAATAGAGAGAGTATATTACAAATATCAAAGATGCTATGTGTCGACAAGATAGTAAGCGCATCTCCAATGTGTAGATGGAGCTGGTTCTAAGGAACAAAAAAGTTGTTAAAAATATGTTCTTAACATTGTGGGCATGAATATAGTAAAGAGTGGATTCTTTGCATGAAATGAGGTCCTTTGAATAAAAAACAGCAAACTGAGTTGGGATGAGATTTTTTAATTTAATGGATCCCATATATAGATCCAAGAGCTGATTTTATACATTGGAGCTGCCTAAACCAATAAAATCATATTATTATGGATCCTTGTCTAGGTTCTGACCAACAGCACAGTAGAATTTTGTATTCAAAGGGTTAGATGCGCTCTTCGTATCGATGTGGCTTAGTCTATGAGAGGCTCAAGAGTTAACCTGGCTCGGGCCACCACAGAGGTGCAAGACTCTATGTCCAAGGAGTGGGTAGATCGTATAAGCTCATAATAGGAGTACAATGGCAGAAGAGTTCCTGCTCACACAAGAACCCTTACACGCGTGAGTGGTGTGTGTCGTAACTTGTTGAATCTTATGGTCTATTGCCCTTGGTACCTCTTTATATAGAGGTCAGACCAGGGTTACAAAGCTTAGCGTCTACAAAACTGGGCGGCCGTCTGACAGGTGGGGCCGTGGTCATCTACAAAGTTGATCCTCTGGCGCCAGAGCAGCTTGTCAGTGTCCTTCGGTCATCCTTTGTCTAGTCATAGAGGACAAAGGTCATTTTGCCATTTGCTTTACCATCTGTTGACCCGCTTTTCCCTTCTGTTGGCTTGTTTTACCTCTCGCAAGGTTGTTTTACCTTCTATCGTACAGTGTCAAGAATCTCTGTCCTTGTCAAAAGTGGGTCGTTGAGGCGGCGCTCGTAATGGCAGTTCCCATCCGTTGCTTAGACGGGTCTCACTGTCAGTTAGCCTCGACCTTCGTACGGCGGGACCGAGTCTTTGGGCAGTCCCAACCCTTGAGGGGTCAGGTGTTTGTGTGGTGGAATCTTCTATGAGTCGTAATTTCAGTTCATAGGCCTAAGTCCTTCGCTGAGCTTCTGTATAATTCTGAGGCCTTTGATACCTCCTGTATTAAAACCATGATTGATTCTGTTTATTAGAGATAAGTGGGAAATTGAAGTACGGTCTCGCGCCCAACCGTAGGGCCATTTGTCAAGACACGAACCGACCATGATGCGTGGCTGGCTACCTCGCGTTGGTTGCTAGTCTCCTTCGAGGCTTCGAATCATCACATCACCCGAGCTCAGCGGGCGGCCAGGCCCAGGCACGCGTGATGCATGTCGGTGTCGTGCTGTCGCGGCGTCGCCTTCACCTCGCCGTAGAGCCCACGGCTCCACCTGCCAAGCACCGACGACGTCGTTCCAGCAACCAACGAGCGCGCGATGAGCCAAAGACGCCTAAAAGGCCCAAACAGACCGTCCGGCAAGATGCGCCGATGGACGCGGTGATGACCACGGCCGCGCACCGCCTCCTCATCGTCCACGATGCCAGCCACCACCAGGTCCACCAAGACCGCGTCGCCGGTGCGCCTTTCCCAGAGCCGTCGGCGCCGGCGCCGCGGGCGTCGTTCCCGAAGCTGATCCCGGTGTTCATCCTCATCGTGCTCCTCCTCTGCTTTCTCTCCATCTTCCTCCTGCGCGACCTTCTCCTCTTCTTCTCCCTCTGGCTCCGCCGCCGCCACAACGCCGACGCGGCGTCGTCTTTCGACAACGCGGTGGCGCCGGACGCGGACGCGGACGCGCCGCGTAAGGCGGCCGGGCTCGACCCCGCGGTTCTGGCCGCGTTCCCCACGGTGCGGTTCGAGGAGGAGGATGCCTCGGCGCCCGAGTGCGCGGTCTGCCTGTCCGAGTTCGCCGCCGGCGACGCCGTCCGCCTGCTCACCGTCTGCCGCCACGCGTTCCACGTGTCGTGCATCGACTCCTGGCTGAGCGCTCGAACCACGTGCCCCGTTTGCCGCTGCGAGCTCGACGCGCCCCCGCGCGCTCCCGGCCACATCGCTGTTCACCAGGAACGCGAGGACGGTGGCCGTGTCGCGATTGTGGTCGGCAACAGAGCTGGCGCGGCATTGGCGAGACATGACAGCGGCGAAGCGCGATCGCAATTTGACCGGTGACATTTGCAGTGGTCATACTGTAGATCCATGTCGCCGTTCTTGCAAGATCACCTTTCTTTTTTCCTTTTATGCCTGGGTGCGTGTTCAGATGGAGAGGATAGCTGGCTCACGGCGGCCATGGTCATGCATATATGAATACTGTGTGCTGACGATGTTTTTTGTCTTCTGAACAAGTGATATGCACATCTTATTTATCACTACATAAACAAGTGTACTATTAACATTCATTGTTATTGGGATTGTAGAGAGAGTTTTTGATGGGGTTGAATTTTATACAATCATTTTCCTCGGAATTAATGCTCCTTCGACTTACAAATATCAATCGTTTTGTTTTAATTGTCAATAGAAAAAAATCATAAGATTGGCAACATGAAACACAATTTCACTAGATTAATGGTGAAACCAACTGTTTTAGTTTAGAAAAAAATCAATTACAAACAATTTATTTTTACCAAAATAAAATATGACTTTGACGAAACTGAGCCTTTGAACATGGGAATTATGGTCCACTTTTATGCTTTCATTCCTAGTAACTCTAAACCTCACTTCAAGTACTGTTGTTATTTATATTACAATACAAGATAGGAGACGTATTAAACAAGTGGATCGATATACAGGATGCCTATATGAGGCCACTATTATTGTTGATCGCTTCTTGTTTAAGTGCCGACAGTGGTGAGTCAGTCCTTGAGGTGATCTTGTTGACGAAACATTGAGCCATTCTTCACAGAGAGCCTCCCCGATTCGAATTCTTTGTGATCAAGGATCGGTAGAATCTCATGAACCTTACAATGAATTCTGCCAGGATTGCAAAGTTTTAGTTGTATCACCAGAATACAGTTCAAGAAAATAAACCTAATAAGAAAACAAGTACCTTCAAGCCCTATGAAGCCCTGAATGGTTTCCCCCTTGTCATGAGACTCATCGGCAAAAGCTTCATGCTTCTCATTTTCAGAGTTGCATCCCTGGATTTGCACCCGGTGCACTTCTGTTTTAGAAAATTGCAGTATTTACACTGCCAGGGCCCAGAGGGAAGCAACACAAGAAATGTTTTATCAGTGCAACTAGCTGTACATGACAGATGCATAACTAGCTAACAATCACTGAACATTCTGGCAACCCTTCCATTGTTTATGTCCAATGCAAGTTCATCGATGTTATGCTGAAACTCTTCATCCTTGTTCCTGTTCAGTTCAGCGACCAGGTGCTACATCTCAACAAAAACGAAAAGAAAATAAGTAGGAAAACAATAGTAGTAATGAACTCTGGAAAGAGGGAAACACTGACTGGAAAATACAGATCACATAATGCTGAGAAGAGCTTACACTGAAAATGAAACGAGGTGACACATCATGCTCAATCAGCTCTTTTATCTTCACTCGAATGAAAATAGTCTGTACATGCAAATAATGGAAGGCAATTTTTTTTCTTCTGGCCTCTAAGGAAGGTTTATATTTACTGAACAATGGAGCATCAGAAACTTGAACAGCTTACTGCTTTGGACTTGGCTCCTCCATGATATTTCTGGCTACATTGGAGATATCCTCTTCCCATCCTGTCAAAATATGTTGGCCTTCTATGAATGGAGAGCTGTATATGTGAGAATATTATTGATTAATAGTGGAAAATCCATCGGTAGTCACATTATTTCAGCAATAAGGCAGTTGCAACAGGCACTCATATCAACACGGAAAATTTCGCCTTAGCAGATCAATTGTAGATAACAAATGTTGGAGAGTTGAAGCTATCTTGCCGAACCATTATACTCAATCCGTTTTGCTTGTGTTTGTATATCATCACAATATGTGCAAACACTCTTACAGTACAACCGTGCATGTAGAATGCTAGACAGAAAAACACAATGCTTCAAATAAATGGACTACAATCCTATAATAATTATTATTCCTATTATACCATGGTCAATATCGTTCGAATCTTTAAACTTGAAAAGGAGGTGAAAAGAGTCTTGTTAATTGCTTACTTTGCCTTCCAAGTGGCTTCCAAAGAACGTATTGCTTGTCGGAGATTATTATTTGTGCTCGCTGTTATTCGCTTGGCAAGATCACAAGACAAGTCAATTGCAATAGGTGAAAAAAAAGACAAGATGATACATGTAGCACTGATGAGTGGTACCTCAACAAATCAAGGTGGCTGAAGCGTGACAACCTTACAGAGATATTTGACAGCTTTAAGGTTTGAAGCATCCGAGCAGCAGAAAATAAACTTGTTGCTCCCTGCATACCTTCCCCAAAAAAAGCTAATACAATGCTGAAGGTCGACTGATAGTTTATCGGCATTGTGGAGAACAATCGCTGCATGCGCATATGAGGTAGTTCAGTGAAGAATGCACGTATGAGGTGCTTTCACAAACAAAATATTTCCAGTTACCTCTGCAGTTGGTATGATCACAAACCGAGCTTGGTGATAGGATAGATTCATTCCACAAGGTAGTTATGACATGCTTCTCATAGCCATGTAAATCAGACAGGTTTAGCTCCACATGGTGTCTTGAAACCTTCACTCTGACATCAATGTGCTTTCTAATTTCTCCCTACACATCGCTTCATCAGCCAATAGATCACCATGAGACAGAAAAAAAATAAATTCTATATGAATTATATCAAATAAATAAAAAGAGAACTTTATTACTTTTATTGTGACAACGTGAGTCATGATTTAAAAGGCGAGTTCTTGCACAATACCTTCAGTTCAATCTGCTGTCTTCTCCTCCATCTGTGGCATACAGAATGAACAAAATACAACAGTTTGTGACCACCAACGTCTAGGAAAGGTCCAATTTTGATCTTTTGTGCAGATTATTTCCCTGTATTTCTATACGAGGCTATTTTCAGGACACAAGGCAAAGCTCCTTTTCGTTGCCACTTATCCTAAATTAGTAAGCATAGCCCAATTGATGAGAAGAACTTGTAATATCAGAGTTTTTTTTTTGTTTTGACTGCTAAACTGAAGCGTTAATAAAGAAACAGTATATGAGGAAGCAATGACCATTTGATGGAGCTCTGCTGCGACGCCCCTGTTGCAGATGAACTCGTTGAGAACATTGGGCCGGTACTTCTCCGCCCACACGAATTTGTCCTCATCCGTCACTGACAATGCCGGCCTCCACTCTGGGTGGCCAGATGGGAAGTCGGTTCTTCCTTCACGGCGCCGTTCCTGGGTGAGCGCGGCGGAGAGGGTGGTCCCGCTGGCGGGGGGCGACGGAGCGTGCGCGGGAGCAGGTGCGGAGGTCTCGGTCTCCATGGCGATCGAAATCTTGGAGATGTCGAGGCGGACGCTGCTGTGTGGGAGCGGGCAGAGTTGGCACGCCGCGAATAAAAGTGGCGCCGTCACCGAGGCTGGCGTTGGAGACGAGGGCCGACCGGCCGAGGCGGACGACGGGAACACCAAAGGCAGCGCGGCAGCCACGACCGTGTGGCCTGCTCTCCTCGTGCGTGCCGGCGACGGTGACTGGAGCGCCAGTCATCCGCACGTGCTGCGATTTCTGCCGGAGCAAGGGAATCATTCCCGAACATCTACTTGTCTCCTTGACACCAACGGCGGGGCCGGCTGACATAGTAGTACTACACGAGGGATGCCAGTCCTCCATCCGCAAGGAAAGTAAGAAACCTCGACAACCACCGCCCCTCCGCGCGCGCGCGCACACGTAGGGACGCAAGTTTGCTTATTTTTTGTCAGTGAGTGGGCTTAAAACTCTTTAAAAAAAAGTAACTTATTCTTCACTTTATATCATTAAAAAAATAAAATTGAACTAGAAGCTTGACTCACAGCTACTTATTGAATATCTATTTGCATCTTTACACACGCATCCTCGCCGGAGGGTGGACTAGAACAAATTTGAGGGGTTCAGTTGCCTCGTGGGTACATAAGCATAATCCGATGCATAACAGCGGCGAGTGCAGAGTCCTCGATCAGCGCCACAGGAGGGACCCGAATTTGGATCAAGTGTTCTTGATTTGATCAACGGTTAATCCACGTCCGATCGTGATCATCGTGTTGCACTCTTCTTGCTACGACCTCGATTTGAATCAAAGTGTTCAGCAAATCAGCTGTGCTGTAAATTGAATCTTGTGGGCTTTTCTTATTCGAGGATACGTTTTTGCCTACGGGCTTTGCCAATTGCATTCGTGCCATGTTAGTTAGGATGCTCCCTCCTTTAAAAATAAAATTCGGATGGATCGATCTCAGTTGTTCATCAATCAAATCTAATAGCTCACAGGTTGAGGACTTAAAGCATCTCCAAGAGTTCCTCAATAAAAAAATTCCTAAAATCATGTTTAGTAGCCAACCTAAAAATTTGAAAAAGTTATTTTTCTTTCTTCTTTCAACAATTCCCCTAATTGTACCAAAAAATATCGTTTGAATAGAGCTGGACCGATTATTACGTTTGTTTAAACCGCCCTGCACTATCGCCTACCGCGCCGGCACAGCTCCCAACGAAGTCTCTTTCGTTCCATGGATCGATCACTTCCGTGATTTCAGATCAAGACCATGTTACATGTGTTGCTTTCGTCCTGCAGTCCGACGTTGCATCTCAGATGTCGCATGTTGCCGTCAGGGCCGGCCCTGAGCCAGTGCCTGAGGTGTGGCCGCCCAGGACCACGACAACTAGGGGGCCCCATCCAGCCATTCCCTTGTATAGTTGCTACCCTACTTTACTTCATCGCATGCATAAAAACAAGTGAAGTGGCTCCTTTACTCTGCTGGGAGGAAACGGAAGCGCAGGCACAGAAATGAAAGGGCATTCGGCCAGCTCTTTGCATGCATGTATTTTTAGGTTGCATTGTTGATTTGTCTAGTAATAGAGAGCATAATCACAATCTTACTTTTCTTCACTGCTCTGTTTCATCCGGCCACATAACGCGCTGCCAGAAGCCATGAAAAAGAAACACTACCAATCTAGCCTCGCAGCTACGGAGCCACCTCCTGCTGCTGTCAGCGCATTGCTTACGCCCTCGCCACCGCTAGAGAACGAGATCAATAACCGGTTCTTGAATCTTAATAACGGAAAACTCTGTTCGATAGATATGCTCAGATTAACTTTATGTATTGCTAATGGTTTTTGTTTACTTTTATAGAATTATTCATTTGTCTTAGTTCGCATTTTTATTTTAAATTTATTATTATGACATTACTGGTAACAAGTTTTATATCAATAGAGTAATATATTTATAATAGTTGTATTACCATATATTATTTTTTGTGTTTATGCTAATTGAAAATGCATGTATTATCTTATATTATTTTTTTGGTTTATGATTAATTGGAGGTCTCGATTTTTTGTTTGCACCGGACCTCCAAAAAGTCAGGGCCGGTCCTTGTTGCCGTCCTTGTGGTGGCCGTGCATGTTGTAAGCGTGGCACCGGTCTATCACCTTGCATGGTCGCGGCGGCCTCGCAGATTTTGGTCGGCCTCGCGCGCGGGCACGCGGAAACAAGGAACGAAGCAGGACGGTGGTGCCGGACGCGAGACTTGGGGCGGTCGCCCGTCGGGCACCGTAGGCACTCGGTCCGGTGAGAAATCAAGGGCGGTGGCCTCTGGCGGGAAAAACGGGAGCGGCGGGTATTGGCGGGGAAAGGCAGGGTGGAAATTTTGTTCTGCGCTAACACATTTTCACGCGCGCACATGAGGATACGGGAGCCCTGAAATTTCCCAATTCCTAGCTCCATTTAGGGGAAATTTTGGGGAGCAACAGAAGTAGGGAAATGTTTGAGGGATTTGTTGGAGGAATTTTTTTCATATTTTCCTAATAATTTAATTTAAGAGGATGATTGGGGAGCTTTTGGAGATGCTGTTATATGAGAGTGCTCTCAGTAAATTAGCTTCACGACACCGGTTAGTAGCATGGCCACTTCTATTGGATCCTTTCCAGGCCAAGGGGGGTGGGATCAAAGGTTGGATGCTTTCTATTTCCATTATTAAAAAATCAAGAATTGGGCTGTCTTTCCGATGATCCCATACAGTTCAGTGGAAAAGGCCCAACGATTTGCTAATCAGCATGTGTTAAGTGCCGTTGGGCCTCTTAAAGGATATTACAACAGGCAATTATACGGCCCAATTAACAAACCAACCCGCTACGATTCATATTTTTTTGAATGAATAAATAAATAAAATTGCTGACCTACGAGCCAAACGATTTCACGAAGTAAAAATTGTCATTCCATATAGTAACATGAGTATAGGATGCATCAACTATTTAATTGCGTAGTGTCGCTGCTATGCTGCACGGAGTATAGCTACTCGTAAAACGTTTGCACTAGTGTTTGCCTCCTTGCCCGTCGATGTGCTCTGCCCAAACGATGATTGGGGTCGGTCGGCAGCAACGACCATGATGGACATCAAATCATGCATGATTTTCCAAAATTAACAATGCAATTCATCTCGTAATCCGTTATCATTATCAATGGCGAAGCTAAAGGAAAACATTGAATTCAAATGCTGAATTGAATACATGCTTAAAATTTAAAAACTTTAGCATAAAACTCATCAAAACGTGGGTGTATTCGCATCTAAGTAGCTACAACATGGCTTCACCACTGATTAAAATGCAATCAAAATTTATATGGTTTCGCAAGAAATTCACCAAATTTTATCGGATTTCTTTATTGTTCGTGCATGGGCTATGGACCTCGCCTCCACCCAGATCAGCATCCCAGCAACCCAGAACAGGCAACACCAAGGCGAGGAGCCCGCACAACGGGCGACACGTTTTCCACTCCAAAACCGTCCACGCCACGCACCTGGTGACGTAACCATTCGCGTCATCCGCCCGTCACCATCCGTCTACCACCCCTGGTGGTGGGGTCCCTTGCGCCCGCGCGTGAGGGTTACGCCGACTCGGCAGACGGGACCCCGCCCGTAGACTCACCCGATCGCGCGGCCCATTTCGAACCGTTTCGGTTTCCAACAGTGGAGAGAGAGAGAAATGGATGCGAAGGCGCCGTGGTGGGGTCGAGCGCCGGCGGCTACTGGGAAGGACCGGAGAGTATCCCCACACCACACGAGTGGACCACACTTCTAGTGGACCCGGGCAGATTGACGTGTGGGGCCGGCGAGAGCCTCGGCCGGGTTTGCACGGAAAAAGGATGCTCATGCACGTTGCCGTGCTAGTACGTGCGCTCTGGTCTGGGTCGCGGTCGCGCCGCGTGCGCGGGCATGATTTGAGTTCCATTCGAGTGGGGCGAGAACGAGACAGCAGATACGGTTGTAGTAGTAGAAAACAGAGGATCTGCCGGCTGCCGCATGGCATTCCGTCGATGTTCACATGACTCCGGAATAAACATTTTCATTTTATTTTGTGGATGCGTTCAGAATGGGACATATTTTTTATGCATAGTTGTAGCAATTGATGCGATAAAGAAACATTTCAGTTGTATCTCTAAGCCAAACTAAAGTCTTCTCTGAAATATACTACTGTAATAGTAATAATTTCATAGAAAATTTTCCGTAATTTTTTATAGTAAAGAGTTTAATTTCATACAGAGTACTCTCTTGTCCCTTTATATAAGAGACTCTAGCCCACCACTTTATTCTATTTCTATTTGTCCATTCTTCACCTATCAAATTAGTTAAAAACAAAACTTTATCTTATTCCTACAATCTTTTATATTTTGAGTTAAAATTTGAATCCCCAATTCCTTATATAAAGGGATAGAGGTAGTTAGAAAATTGTTAGAAACATAAAATTTCCTCCATTCCAAAGGAGGCCTAGCCATTTGAATTGAGCATGTAGCCAAATTTCTAGTTGTTGTCTTACTCTTAATGACTGTTTTTCTGAAATAACATGGCACATGTGAAGAAAACCCCAGATCACCTGCGATACAGCCTCATATATGATACTATAAAATTGCTTGCAACGTGACACTCTTCTACCTATCCATAGAGTTACTATATTTTAGAATGAACCCAAAAAAGTTAACTGCTCTATCTGTTCTTAAATTATTATCACAATTAAATTTTAACATCATCTTTGATTATTTATCTTATTAAAAAATCTCATTATAGAAGTATTACAATTTGCTTTGTCATTAACTTTATTTGAAATACTACATATAATTTTACACATGTGAACTAATTTTTGAATTAGATAAATGATTAAAAATAACATTAAAAGTTAAGAATGATAACAATTTAAAAATAGAGAGAGCACTTAGCAAAGCTACTTGCATAAATGTCATCCATGGTCTGCTGATACTGCGACAGACCACTACTATTAGCACTCACAAATTTGCCTATCCTTCTTCTCGAAGAAATATGCCATCCCCAAATGGAGAATGTAACTGGCGGCATGCAATAAAACTGGTGAAAACGAAGGCACACATCCAACGGAGCTAGGAAGATTCGGCATTTCCAGAGCGGCCTACTTCGCGGCCAAGGCTTCCACCAGTCCACATCCATGTCGACATCCACCACTTTCAACAATTTTCAGAAAACAAACCTAAGGCCTCCTTTGGTTGAAGGAATTTCATAGGAATTTTATAGGATTCTACTTCCCATGGATTTTTTCCTATGAGGCTCTTTGGAACATAGAAATGTAAAGGAAAAAATCCTATGGAATCCATTCCTATGAAGCCATTTTGTAGGAATATAAGCATGAGGTCTGACCTCATGGAAAAATTCCTGTGGGCAGAGAGAGTGTCGGCCGTGTTATGTCCATGCTAGTAAAGACTATTTAGTGCAGCTTAATTAAATTCATGCATATACACTGACGTGCTGTCGTCACTAAAAACTTGTTTTGTTTATGCATGTTGCATGATGAGACCAAGGATGAGACACACAAAATGGGAACCCACAAAGAGGCCTAATGGCAGTATGTGCTTTGCAGCCATTGCTAAAGTATTGAAAATTATAAACATTGATGCTTATAAATTCTTAAGCAAATCACTAATTTTCACCTCAAAGTGTAATGCCTTTTAAAATTCCCATGATTTTCCTATGGCGATGCCAAAGGACTTCATTTGTCAATTCTTGCATTTTTATTTTTCATAGGATTTCACAAGTGCACCATCTCAAATTCTTTGTTTTTTCTATTTCTGTATTTTTCCTATCCTGCGTTCAAAGTAGCCCTAACTTTTTCCGGTTTCCCCTTCCATTTCTTCCCCTCCCCTTTGGGGAAATGCCACGCCCCGCCTTTCGCTTCCCTCTCCATGTCTCCGCTGCAGAATACCCTAGCTCGACGAAAGGGGAAACAACAAAGCCCCAATCGATTCCTCTCGCAAAACTGCGTCGAAGCAGCAGAATATTTGTAAACATCACAGCGGAAACAAGCAGCTGCTCCTCCCGAAGCTGCTGCTGCTGCTCTGCTCCTCTGCGTTCACACGCTAATTCTGTTCCTCGTCGCTTTCATGGAGCAAGTCGTCGCCTAATCCCCCTCCCTTCCCACTTATTAGTTTAGCAGGTTATTTGGTTGCTTCCATAAGCTAACTGCTCCATCGATACCATCACTGACAATGTACAATACTTCTATTCGGGTATCAATATCTTGTTACAGGTATTCGACCCAATGCCAGATACAGAGGGACAGGAACGAAACTGTTTCAATAATGGGGTTGCTTAATCATGCATTGCAACGCAATCACATTCAGGACACGCTCCTCCTATCCAACGGAAGAAACGAACAAGGCAGTAGCGTGACGGCATTTCCTAATAAGCGAAATCAAGTGGCAGGAATGTTGACGTCCTGATGTTATCCATTGGCATGCATCAAACTGAAAGGAAGGTCCGAAGCTAATGCAAGGAAGGAGATCAGAACCATCCAGCTTAATTACCATCTCTGAATTATTACTTTACTGTACTTATTACTAAGGCTGAGTACTGACTACTGACAGTCACCTACTCCTCTTCAGCTCACACTCACACTGTTCCAGACATCTAACAAAAGCTAGTACAACTACTCGTAGTCTAGTATAAACCTCCACTATGGTGTCTTGATGAAAGCAAAAACAGGCACTAAACATGTACATATATATATTTCTATCATGAAGAAATATAAAGCTTTTCTGTCCTAGAAACAGTGATCAACTCTTAATGGAAAGCTAGTTTGATCGACGGACTAAACATATGATACATATGATAGCAGCAGTTGTCTACTCGCACAATTCATCAGCATCTTCTCCTTTTCGTCTTTCCCCTCTTCCTTTATGGAAAGCGAGCAAATGGCATCCACATCGAAAAGCACCACCAACCAAAGTGCTATGGGGAAAGGAAGGCTGCCATCGAAGTGGTGGCTCCCTCCTTCCTTCGCCTCCAGTCAGTCTATCCCTCCTTGTGGCATGGCAGTGATGGATTGATTCCACTCACTGTGCGTTCCGTTAGTTGAAGAGTGTACTTTTAGTAGTAGGAGTAACTTTACTGCGCTGTGAAAAGCCAATCCCGCAGCCGCCGCCAGGGGTGGAACTGGCAGGCGAGCTAGCTAGTACTCGACGATGAGGCTGCCAAACGGCGCGCGGTGCGGGATGCCCTTGCGGCGCTTGGTCGGCAAGGTCGGGGGCGTGGGTGGCGTGAAGCTCTTGTTGTCGGCATTGCGGAGTGACGACGAGGCGTCGCCGGGAGAGGGGTGCCGGAGCCTGTTCCTGGCCTTGACGGGGTCGGGGGAGCACCCGACGACCTTGCACCCGAGCGAGCAGTAGCGGAAGTTGTCGAGGAGGCTGCGCTCGCAGACCTCGCAGAGGTTGGCGGCGGACGCGGCCTTTCCGCCGCCGGTCTTGTGCTGCTGCGGGCGCTCGTTGAGGAAGATGACGCGCGCGCTGTTGATGACGTAGGTCTGCACGCCGGCGACGTCGAGGAAGCGCTGGATGTCCGAGACCCGGATGACGTCGTGGTACGACGACCGGCGGATCTGGATGGTGTGGTGGTCGCGGTGCGCGTGCGCGAGGCAGAGCGAGCAGAGCGCGCCCGCCCCGCCCGCCGCGCCGCAGTCGAGGCAGAACATGTTGCACTCGCCGCTGCGGTGCGAGTCCGCGTGCGTGGCGCAGTGCGCGAAGAACCGCGCCGAGAGCAAAGGGAGCAGCCAGCGCGGCCACTCCTCGCCCCGCGCCGTCGCCACCGCCTCGTCCTCCGGCTCAGGGCCGCCGCCTCTCTGCACGCACACACAAATAATTGATCAGCGCACTTGTTCCCTCATCAATGGCGAAGCGTTCGCGTGGTACTACTACCAGTACTACTCCACACAGTCCAGGCGGGTTGCTCGCGAGGAAATAAAGGTTCGACGAATTAGTACTACAGACCACAAGAACTCTAGAAGAACGAAGGAAAGAAATTTCTCTCCTTGGAACCACCGTCACACGCGCAATTTGTTTCGTAACAGGACGGAAATCCCAATGGAGGAGGCACACATACGCACGAAAAAAAAAAAAGACGTTTTTTTTCCATTTCAAATCAGTCGCAGTCAGATTAGATAAGTATATTCATGATCCATCATCTAAACAAATCACAAATGCCGTACGTAGCAAACAATGCGGCGACCCCGAAGCCCTCCCCCTGGAACCATGAAAAAAACGAGGCAAGTGGGGCGGAAGAACAATCAAGAATCAAGAATAAGACGGCAGAAAGAAGGGTCAGTCTTTCGCATCGCCATTGCCCGGATGGCCGGATGCATAATCCGATAGAGTCAACCACCAAAACCAAATCCTTTCTTCGGTCCAATACAACAGTCAAAAACAGCAGAGCAAAGAAAGTTCACTACGAGACGACGAAACGGACGGCCATTCGACTAAGCAAGCATAGCGAAACTGATCATGGAAACGGCGCCCGGTTTGTAGAAGAACCATCAGGAGAAAAGAAGTGGGGGGTGGAACGGACGAGGAGAGAATGCTCACCATGATCCTGCGGTTCTTGAGGCGGAGCTCCTTGACCTTGGACTCGTGGTCGATGGCCATCTCCTTCCTTCCTACGCCGTTCCCCCAGCACGCGAAGAGCGGAGCGGGCAGGGGAGAAAGAAACCGTGGGAGGAAGAGCGCGGCGGGTTCTGGTGAGAGGGAAACGAAGACGACGAATGCCGAACAGGAGGCGAGAGGGGAGAGGGAACAAATGCTGGCAAGCGGAGCGGACCGGGGCTGCCGCGCGTGCTTTGTAGGCCGCCGAATCGATCGATGCAGGGGTTGGCTTGGATGCCTGGCGCCGTGCGCGCAGTTGTGAATCGGCGGGACAGAAGGGGGCCGGGTCGGGGGGTGAATCGTTTAGCCTGGTGAAGGGAAGGTAACGAGGAGAAAATTTATTTTATTTATTTATATAACAAGTATATATAAAAGCTTGTAGAAAATCCGCTTACGGAACGGATGCTGCCGCCCGCCGTGCTCCGTCCGTCCTTGCTTATCCTTCCCTCTCATTTTTTCTTCAACAACGAATATCATACTCCATACAGTACTCAGTAATTTTTTTTCAAAAAGAAATAGCTTTTTTTTCAAAAAGAAATAGCACCAAGTGGAAGTACAGTAGTACGTATACTATTAGAAAACCGTATGGAATTCGGTGTTCGTACGGGATGGGTTATTATTTGTTTAAGCGCCACTAATCCGTCGCGCTTCTGACCTTTCCCTCCGTTGCTATCAACGCTGATCAGCTCCTTTTCCTTCACAAGAAATAAAAAAAATACCGTACTGGTGTCACGAAATGCGTGGCGCACCCAGGCGCCGTGGGCATTCCACGGCAGCGTACGTCCCGTTGCGTCGCGCGTGGAAGGAAAGGCCAGGGGAATCCGGCACGCGAGCGAGTCAAGTGGTAGTCTCCGTGCCGATCACCAAGGCCAAGGCCGGGCCAAGCACGCAGGACTTGACTGGGTGGAGTTGACCTGTTGACCAGGAAGGACTGACTTGTTTCTCAAGTTGGGCAGCACGGTTCTGTACTTCTAGAAGCTCTGCTCACGACAGCAGTCCAGTACTTTTTTTTTCGACTCGCAGTACAGTACTTGTATCACTCGCCCGTTTCTCCAGCATTTTCGATTGAGGACTTCCTCATCGCCTTTAAAATTCCCTTCTGTCGAGTTAATTAAGAAATGAAACCCGCCTCCAATAGTGCTGCCGGTGCAAGGAAGCTTTCTTTGTTTCGGAACAAACGCTTCAACTGCTCTGCTAATGATGATGATGATGATGCAACCACGGACACTACAGATTGTTTGCTCCCTGGTTTTGAACTACTACACTGCTCATCGCACATCTGTTTTTCTAGGCTTCAAACCACCAATAAGTTTAATTTTTTTATATATAAAAAATATTTTTTTTCTGTTTCTTTGTTTCGACGGTACAAAGACGAGACGGACAGGGGCGATACAGAGCAGGATTTTGAATTTCTGAAAAGATTCTCCTGTCCCAAAGGCGCCTTTCCACCACCATCCGTGCCTGCTTGCGCATTCCGGATTCCGTTATCCGAGCACATGCCGCTGCCGCCGATTCTTCAGCTTAGTTTTTGTTAAAGCGAGATCCCAATCACAGGTCCAGGAGTCCATTGGAGTCTAGCCCTTGTTAATCAATCCATTAATCGCTTGAACGTACTATCTGCTAGTATTAGCAGGAGTACGGTACACAAAATTTAACAATGACATTGGGAGGGAGGAGTCACCACATGTTCTTGGACGCTACTTGCAGGCTGGAAATTGCCACGTCTAGTCTCTCCTTAAGTACACTTCTATACAAAAAGGAACCTCTCTTGTTGCTAGGTACAGTATGGTCCTCGCGGCCGCGGGGATCCATTTCAATGTACGGAGTACTTGTTTTGTAGGAGTAGCACCAAGTCACTGCAACACTGAGGCGATGCTGTTACTTTATCGGGATCAAGTACTAAGTTACTTGAAGATCCGTACTCGTATATGTAGACCAAAATTTTCTGAGGGTTTTAAGTTAGATAACAGCACACGAGCGCGTAGCTCGATTCTGAGGCGACGATTTACGAAATTTAAGTCTTAGCTGCGCTAAGATACACGGTAATGTCGACTTTCGAAGGCCGACACGGGGGGGGGGCCGGACCTCTGAGAGTAGGTACGGCTTTATGTCGCATTTACTCCGGTGGCCAACCGTCAACCGTCCTGACGGGACGGAACGGGTTTCACCACGACAACACTCCAGCTGAAGCCACAGAGCCAGACGGGCCGCAGGAGTCAGCGGACAAGACCTAGCGGTACTGTGGCTGACGCTACAGTACCAAACTGACACTACAGTGCCAGACAGGCGCTACAGTGCCCGCTGCTGCGTGCGACGCGACGGCCCATGCCTGCGCATGGGCCTAACGAATGATGATGACACTAGTGGAGGACCCACCTGTCAGCGAGACAGCATAACCGCGTAGGACCCACTATTTTGTAACTTCGGACCGCCCTATATAAAGAGGGTCCGGGGGCGATAGAAAGAAGGGAGAAGAACAATGAACACACACAAAAATCAAACCCAGAGCTCTTGCGCATAACCGTGTATGCGCAAGCACCCCCACGAACACGTGTATCGAGCACCCATGATCTAGGCGCTGGATCCTCTCCCGAAAAGAGAATCCGACCCTTTGTACTCCTTCACCGAGATAAACCATCCCTTATACATAGGGTATTACACCGTTCGAGGTGACTCGAACCAGGTAAAAAACTCCTTGAGTCTTCCGTAGACTAAGCTATATCGAATACGAAGGCACACCATCCCCTCGATCGTATCTCATACTGTGCCGGTGGTCAGAACGCCGACAGTTGGCGAAGTGCTGGCCGACGTCAAGACTTGGTACACCCAGGTGAAAAAGCTGATCTACGCCGTCCTCATCACGAGCTGCAAGCTACGGCACTGCTTCACGAGCCACTTCGTCTAGGTGGTCATCGGTTTTCCGCTTGGGGAGATCGTCAGCGGCAAAGACACGGTCGGGCGCATAGCCACGTGGGCCATAGAGCTCATGGGGCTCGATGTCGGCTTCGTCCCTCGGCAGGCCATTAAGTCTCAAACCCTGGCCGACTTCGTCGCCGAGTGGACCGAGGCTCAGGAACCGCCGACCCCCAGTAGGATCGATTACTGGACGATGTACTTCGACGGGTCTTGCATGCTCAAGTGCGCGGGGGCTGGGGTCATCTTAATCTCCCCAAGGGGAGACAAGTTTCGCTACGTGCTGCAGCTGCAGTTTCGCGCCTCCAACAACGCGGCCGAGTATGAGGCCCTGCTCCACGGTCTGCGAATGGCCATCACACTCGACGTCCAGCGACTCTACGTCAAGGGAGACTTCGAGTTGGTCGTCAACTAGGTCATGAAAACCTCCAGCTGTAGAGACCATAAGATGGAAGCTTACTGTCAATAGGTTCGCAAACTTGAAGACAAGTTCGATGGGCTCGAACTCCATCGCGTTCTACGTCGGGACAATGAAGCCGCCGACGCCCTCGCCAAGTTAGGCTCGGAGTGCGAGCAGGTCCCCGACGGCGTTTTCCTCGAGGTTCTCGCTAAGCCTTTCATCAGGATCAAAGAGGACCCCCATCGAGGGCACGAGCAGCGAGCTAACCCTAGATCCGGGGGCGAAGGTAATGGCCGTCGCCCCCGACTGGTCCCGCGATATCCTCGCCTACCTTCAAGACGGCACTCTTTCGACCAACGTCAACAAAGCCAGGAGGGTCGCGCACCAGTTCAAAGCCTACGTCATCTCAGACGGCGAGCTCTACAGACTAAGTGCAAGCGGCGTGCTGCGGCGCTGCGTTCCTCGGAAGGAAGGCATGCACCTGCTCGACGACATCCACTCGGGCATTTGCGGTTATCACGTCGGCCCTAGGACTCTGGTCGGTAAAGTCTTCTGTCAAGGTTTCTACTGGCCGACAGCAGTAACCGATGCAGAAAAGCTCATTCGAACCTGCCAAGGCTGCCAGTTCTACACTCGACAGACGCACCTGTCGGCCCAGGAGCTCTAGACGATCTCGATTGCCTGGCCCTTCGCTGTCTGGGTACTCGACATCCTCAGACCGTTTAAGAAGGCACCCGATGGCTTCACCCATCTTTTTGTCGCCGTCAATAAGTTCACCAAGTGGATCAAGGCCGAGCCGATGTCCAAGATTACTTCAACCCGCGCGGTCGGCTTTATCCGCAACATCATTTGTCGGTTTGGGATTTCGAACTCCATCATCACCGACAATGGAGCACAATTTACCGGCCGACAGTTTCGAGAATTCTACGGCGAGTACCACATTCACCTGGACTTCGCCTCTATGGTGCACCCAAAGACGAATGGGCAGGTCGAGCAGGCCAACGGAATGATACTATAAGGACTAAAGTCTCGGATTTATGACTCCGTCAAGTAGGCAGCCGGACGATGGGTCAGCAAACTCCCGTCAGTCCTCTGGGGTCTCTGAATGACCCTCAACAGAACCACCGGATTCACATCGTTCTTCATGACGTTCGGAGCAGAAGCAATGGTGCTGACCGACCTCGACTACGACTCTCCGCGAGTCCGAGCCTACGACGAGGAACGTGCTGCAAGACGCTCTCGACCAGCTGCAAAAGGCGCACGAAGTCACCCTCCTACGATCCGTCAACTATCAGCAAAAACTATAGCGACTGCACGCTCGGCGCGTCAAGAGTCGGGCGCTGAACATGGAATATCTTGTGCTGAGAAGGGTGCAAACGAAAACCGACCAGCACAAGCTGTCGCCCCCTGAGAGGGACCCTTTGTAATCAAGTGCGTCTTGAGGCCCGATGCTTACAAGCTAGCAACCGAAGATGGCCGAGAGCTCGAGAACGCATGGAACATCGAGAACCTCCGAAGGTTCTACACCTGAAATAAAGCTAAGTTCTCGCAAATCACTGCTGCTTGTCGTTTTTTAGGCAGCGAACCGTGGACGACACAGCCACGCCACGCACCCGAGGGCTACTTGCCTCCGCCCTCCCGAGTGTCGAAACGCCCGACCTCGCTCGTCTCTTTTTGATTTATTGTGCTGGGGCACCGCTCCTCGTTGACTTTTTACGTCTCATTTTTTCCGCGGATTCGCGCTTCATTTTGTTTCTCTGGGGTCGGATCCCCGTTTTTGTTTCTTCGAGGTCAAATCCCTGGCCCGCGCTGAGCTCGCGGCTGACCCTAGACGCGATAACCTTCGCGCGTTTTTCGTTCGAAGTCTTCTCGCGGCTATACTATCGACGATCGGGAGTTTACGGCTGTATCGGGCCTGACTCCCGACCCCACGAGCTATACTCGACCCGTTCGTTTGATTGACGCCCAACGGAACACGAAAAACAGCCACAAGCAGCGAAAGGGGTCAAAAACTTGAATCCGCGCTTGGTTTCGTTCTTTTGGGGTCGGATCCCTGTTTTTGTTTCTTTGGGGTCGGATCCTCGACACGCGCCGAGCTCGCGGGCGATCTCCAAATGCAATAAACTTCGCGCGTGTTTTTCGTTCGAAGTCTCTCCGCGACTATACTATCGACGACCGGGAGCCGATGACGCTCTATGGCTATATCCGGCCCGACACCCGACCCTACGAGCTATACTCGACCCGATCGTTTGATTGACGCCCAGCGGAGCGCGAAAAACAGTCACAAGCAACGAAGAGGGGTCGAAAACTCAAACTTGTTCGTGCAATGATGATTTCTCTATTGACATCTTTCATTACATGAGACAACTTTTTACAAACCTAACTCTATACATTGGGGAACGAGCCAAACCGCTCAGACAAGAAGTTCTCCGTCCTGAAGTCAGCGACGGCTTTCGCCCCAGGCTCTTGCATTTCCACCGAGAACGCTTCTAGCTACTTGTCTGAGTAGCCGGATGCGAAGCCCTCGACGACCCTATCGAAGTCTGCATCTAGATAGTGGGAGCGGGCCAGGGCCAGGGCTGTCGTGGACCTGTCCTCCAACGCTCTCATGACAACATCGGCGACGACCTCCGGAAGCTGATGCAGAGCATGCGTGAGGACCCCCATCGGGACGGTGCCCTGCGGCACGTCGGAGTATACCTTCATCAGAAGACTCAAACCCGTCGACCTCAGGGTTTGAACTTCGCCCGCCAAGCCTGCGCTCAAGACCGTCAGCAAAATGATTCCGAACGATGGAGCAAAGTTAAGAAGAGGGGTGGTCCACCCTTACCGTCCCGTTCCTCCTTGGCGGCCTCGGTGGCCTGCTCCGCGCAGTCCAAGCTCTTTCGAAGCCGCTCATTTCGGACTTGGGCCGCTGAGAGCTCCTCCTGGGATCCAACGGCCTCCTGGCGCGTCCGTTCGAGCTCCGCTGTCGCCTGCTCGACCTCGGACCGGAGCACGATCCGCTTCGACTTCAAAAAGTCAACCTGCTCGAAGGCATGATCGCGCTCCTCCTTGACGATGCGGATCGGTTGCTCCAAGGTCGAGCGGGCCTCTTCGGCATGCTGGTGAAGGAGCCTGAGGCGTCGCATCTCGGTGTCGTGCTCGGCGGCTTGACGATGAAGCCCTGCAACACCGCAAATTAAAATCCGATCCCGAAGTCGGACGAATACGACTCAACTTACCGACGACCGTGTGGATGGCCTGCTCGAGAGCCGCCGCGACCCGGCTTGCTCGGGCGTCAGAGGCCACCACCTCCGTGCGCACTTTGTTGGCCTCCTCGAGGGCGACGCGGGCCGATTCCCGGGTAGCGTGGAGTTGGGAGTGCAGGTCGGCCACCGTCTCCCCCGACTTGGCCCGGGCCTTCGCCAACTCCTCCCGCAAGGCGTTGACCTCGGACTGGAAGGCGAACCCACGTGGAGGCTGACCCAGGGTGGTGTGGAGGTTGTCCTGCGAAGGGACTATCAGCCCAAAGCCTACGGAAATTAGAAACAAAAAAATACGAAGTTCGAACACTTATCCGGCATTCGATAAAGTGCGCCTCATCGAAGATGGCGTCGATCTCCTCGGCAACCCCGAGCAGTTGACAGAGGCCGGCAGCTAACCTCATGTTGAGCGCCCGGGCGTCGCCCACCCGGTCCATGAGGTAGCTGAACCCGTCGGCCGCCCCCTCGAGCGGAAGAGGCCCCTTCCCGAGGATCACCCAAGCGGCGGTCGGCACCGTCGGCTCGAGCGCCCCGCGGGCGGTTTGTTCACCACCAGCCGATGCCGCAGAAGCCGATGTCCCGACGATCTCCGGCATCTTGCCGAGAGCTGTCTCGCTCGGGTCTGGCCCAGCGGCGGGCGCGGCTGGGGACGAATGGGCCGTCGC
>BCLH01000604.1:105125-148071 GCA_001602315.1 Zoysia pacifica
ACGTCGAAGCCCTGGTTACGAAGGAGCTCAGTCAGTCAAATCCAAAAACAAAAACAAAGGCCATCAAAGGCTCACCTTGCCGATCGACGCAAAATCCGAATGATTGGGCGTCGTAGGGGCCGGCTCTCCCGCGGGGAGGGAACCGTCACCGCCTGGGTAGGCTCCGCCATGGCCGCCTCGACCGCCCGAGACGAGGAGTCGACCGGGCTCCTAGAACTGACGACCACCGCCTCCAAAGGGTCGATCCTCGCCCTCTTTGCCGGCGACCCCTGCTCCTGCTCATCGGACGAGGAGCTGAGACCCTCGAAGGGGTCGAAATCCTCGGCCACTGCCGTTGTGGCCGCCTGCACCAGGACGGCCACGCCTTGGCCCACCATCGAGCCGCCCTCGGTCCTCAGGGTGCGGGACGGCCTCACCGTCGGCTCCGCAACCGGAACCGCGGGCCCCGAGCCGCTGGACAAATAATCCAGGAACCCGGCCTTCGGCCTCCTCCTCCCGCCAGTCCTCCTCCTCGACCTTTGCGCTGGCGCGGGGCTGGACCTGGCTCTAGGCTAAGGGTTGGCGGCAGAGCTAGTTGCAGCCTCGGTCGCTGCCGCAGCCCCCGGTTGAGGCTGGCGGTGGTCCCCGTCGAGGGGACGGGCCCCCGATTGAGGCTGCCCTCGGCGTTCTTGAAGACCGACGCGGGTCGGGCGAGGACGCCTTTGTCTGAGAGAGGCCGGCCGCGCACCTCGTAGGTCTCGTCGTCCGGCCCCTCGTACTCCCCTATGCCGTGCCCCCGAGGGCGCAGCGGCATGATCTGACGCCGCATGGCGACGGCGAAGACCGTCATCCTGGTCAGCCCCTACTCCCGCAGGAGCCGGATCGCTTCCAGTTGCGGTCAGATCGACTTGACCTCCTCAGCTGAAAGCTTTAACTTCCACGACCCGGTTACTTCAGGCACTCGGTCCTCGAAGGGCGGGAGCTGGGGGTCGGTGTTGTTGATGTAGAAGCAGGACTTCCTCCAGCCCTTCAATGAGGTCTTCAGGTCGACCTCGATATACTCCAGGGACTCCCTGGACCAGAGCCAAATGCTGACGCCACCGACGCGCTTGCCGACCCCAGTCTCCTTCGACGTCTGGAGAGTGGCGAGAAAGAAGTACCTCCACAGCAGAAGGCTGGGTCGGATGCCCAGATACGCCTCGCAAAGCGTCGCGAAGATGGAGGCGTGGAGGACCCCGTTCGACGTGAGCTAGTGAAGCCGAGCGCTGTACTGGTTGAGGACGCCCCGGAAGAAGCTCGAAACCGGCAATCCTAGCCCACACTCGTGGCAGACTAGGAAGCTAATGATCTTCCCTGGCGATGGCGCTGGCGCGATGTGGTCGTAGCCACCCACCCAGCCGGCTGACTCTCTCGATGGGATCATTCCGGCGCTGCTCCACCTCGTGAGCAGGGCGTCGTCGACGGTTGAAGGCTTTCACTCAGACATCGCGAAGATGACGATGACGATGCGAGCAAGGATGACGGTGATTGTCGGACCTGACGATGCTAAGGCGAAAGGCGGAGCTAACGAGCTCTCGCGCACAACAGGAAGTTGAAGACGAAGCAGGGAGGCTGGTTGCGAAGTTACCGCATCTCTCCTTTTAAACGTCCCATGCAGTTACTGCACCCACAGTCGATCGTGGGAGTAACTGCGCGGTCGTGGGCTCGCGCACCGACATGCACCCAAGCCATTCGCACCCGACCCGCTGACGAGCTGGCTCGGGCCGCGCCTCGCTGTGTCTGCCTCGACCAGGACGCCAGTGTTACCCTGACGAGACGGCTGCCAGAGTACGACACGCAGACGACGTGACGCAGGCGCGCGAACCGCTGCGTCCCCGATGCCATCCGTTCGAATTCGAACCAACCGTCCGGATCAACCGGCGATTGAGATTCCCAAACGGTCCGATCGCCCTCCACATGGAGGCGCGAAGGCCGTCCGATTCCCGTGACTGTCACGGTGAGTCCGAATAAGGGAAAGCATGCGAACGAAGCTTCCCACGATCGGCTGATCGACAGCCGAGGTCACTTGGCCAATTCAAACGTTCGAGTGCTGATTATGGCCTTTGCCCTAGGCGCGATGCTGATCATGGGCAGGGACCGCATTGAACCAGCCCGCCCTAGGCATCTCTCCGAACAAAAGACCGAGAACGACCTCAGCGCGACCTCGACGGTCAGAACTACGTATGCACGCAAACGAAACTCTCTACGATCGGTTGATCGACAGCCCAAGCCACTTGGCCAATTCTAACGACCGGGCGCTGATCATGGCCTTCGGCCTAGGCTGATCATGGGCAGGGACTGCATCGAATTGGTCCGTCTTAGACATCTTTCCGAGCAAAAGACCGAGGACGACCTCGGCTCGACCCCGACCTTCGGAATGACACGCGGCGATTAAGCCCACAGCCAGCCCCCCAGATCGCCTCCAGGCTTGGGGGCTAAACCCATATAGCGCGCTCATGCGCATTCCTACGATCAACCATCAACGAACGATGGTCCGCACAACGCTTCAGCCCACGACCGACCCTCCGGATCCCTCGAGGGCTCGGGGGCGCCCCCGTAGAATCAACCATCAACGAATAATGGTCGGCACAACGCTTCAGCTCACGACCGACCCTCAAGATCGCTCGAGGGCTTGGGGGCTATGCCCTACGGGCGCGCTCGCGCGCTCCCGTAGAATCAGGACGAACTTCGAAGACGAACAGCCCAGCGTCGCCTCGATGAGAGGTCGCAAATGGCGCCAGGCTTAGGGGCTACTGTCGAGATCATATACCCCGGGTACTTGACGACCCGTACTCGTACACGTAGGCCAAAACCCCTCAAGGGGTTTTGGGTCGGATGATGGCACACGGGCGCGCGGCCCGACCCCGAGGCGACGATCTACGAAAGCTAAGCCTTAGCCGCGCTAATGCACACGGTGACGCTGACCTTCGAAGACCGACGTCAGGGGGGCGACCCCCGAGGAGTAGGTACGGCTTTATGTCGCATTTACTCCGGTGGCCAACCGCCCTAACGGGACGGGACGGGTTTCACCACAACGACACTCCAGCTGAAGCCGCAGAGCCAGATAGGCCGCGGGAGTCAGCGGACAAGACTCAGCGGCACTGTGGCTGATGCTACAGTACTGAACTGGCACTACAGTGCCGGACTGGCGCTACAGTGCCCGTCGTTACGTGCGACGCGATGGGCCACGCCCGCGCATGGGTGTAACGAATGATGATGACGTCGGTGGAGGACCCACCTGTCAACGAGACAGCAGAACCGCGTAGGGCCCACCATTTTGTAACTTCGGACCGCCTTATATAAATGGGGCCCGAAGGCGATAGAAAGAAGGGAGAAAAACAACGAACACACACAAAAACCAAACCCAGAGCTCTTGCGCATAACTGTGTATGCGCAAGCATCCTCACGAACACGTGCATCGAGCACCCACGATCTAGGCGTCGGATCATCTCTCGAAAAGAGAATTCGATCATTTGTACTCTTTCATCGAGATAAACCATCTCTTAAACGTTGAACGTAGGGTATTACATCGTTCGATGTAGGCCGAACCAGATAAAAAACTCATTGAGTCTTTTATAGACTAAAGCATATTGAATACGAACGCACACATCCCCTTGATCGTATCTCGTATTGTGCCGGTGATCAAAATGCCAACAAATCTTCTGCAAGATTCAGGTGTGGCTTGCAAATGTGGCCGCCACTTCGATCAATTTCTGTCTAAGAGAACATGCCAGATGCCACCCTGGATATCAAGAAGAAGAAACTGATCCTGTGAAGGAAGCAGGATACATCGTGTGCATCCAATGCCAGGAGATTTTTCTCGTCGACGCATAAGATACGAGTCCCGACGCCACGATTTCAGTCACCAAATAAATGTTCGTTGCGCTTCGACGACAAGTCGAGCCTTTCATTTGCAAAGATGGGGGAAATGGAAGCATCCGGCACTACTTGCATGACGAGGCGCTGCCATCCTCGCAACTTGCATGGAATTGTGGACGGGGGGAATCTGCACGAGGAAACGGTGCCTGGGATTTTGATATCTTGTGTGGACTCTGCACCAGAGATGATCCAGACTTGCCTTGAAATTGTGCCTACCAGTCGTGCTGATCACGAATCGGTCAGTGGGATCACCAGACACAACTTCTGCAATGGAGAGGCGCCGCGGTAGCACATTCTTAGCCGGTTTTATGACAGCGTAACTAGATTTGGGTCCGTGCTGAATAAAGATTATGGCGTAGCTTTCACACATGCAAATGAGATGAGCAGGATTGACTGATAAGGAACGAAACGAATTGGCCAGATAAGTATTTGGTATGTACTGTGCTCTGTACCTGAGCTCTGGGACTGGAATCTAAAATTGAATCGCACTTTTCAAAATGCAAATGAGCAGACTAGCACAGGGTTGACTGACAGACTTTTCTATTTTCACATGCTTGATTTCATCTGAGGATCGACAACGTGATCAGGAATCCAGTCTCGCCGTTCCCCACAAGGGCCACAGCGTGATCATTCAACTCAGTACTACTGTTAGTATTTTGCAAGAAAAGTTTATTTATTTCTCCGTTCCAGAACCCTTGTTACCCTTTGGGAAATGGGGCAGCGATTTCATAACCTCGAGCTGCATAGGAGTCCATCATGCTGTTGGGATCTCTGAAAGCAACGGGCCAAAAGCAGAAATGATTATGCACTGCAAGTTTTCTACTATCATCGCGTAGCGTCAAGAGCCTGCTTGCCGTGTGGTTCGGGGCGTTGGTTGGTTAGCAGCTGAAAATTTCTTGGAATCTTCCACTCCCAAGCTGTGACGATGCTTGTTTAACTAACAAAGTGTTTGTTTACTTGTTAGGATAAAAAGAAAAATATGGAAAGTCTTCGATCGAACTGTTGCTGAAAGATGAAGTAGATGAGGTTTAACATTAGCTCCAGTTGACATAAAACAATGCTGCTAGTAATGGATACTGAATTCATTGTGCATCTGCTGTTTACGCATTAAGACGCGAAACTATGTTCTTAGATCCATGCAGCAGCACAGCAAGAAAAACAACGGATAACTACAACGGCACGAGCTTGAATTTCTGTTTCATGTTAGTAGAAAACGCAGTGGTATTGCCTAGATCGATGCGCCGTGAATCAGCAATCTACTTGTTCAATGTCAAGCCCAGCAGCTGATTCGAAAAACTGCTTCTGCCGTATGGTCTGGGGAACAATGAAACGGTCCAGATTTGGGACTTTCATTCTTCATCTGACTTTCTGAACCTCCCTGACGACGCAGGCACAAGACACTGGCAGCTGAAGAATTCTTGAGCTAACTAGTCCTACCAATCAACGAGGATAAGAAGACAGGTACGGGGCATCTACGGGCGAGCACAGGAAAAGGAGAAGAGGGAATCTTTCGTGGCCGTCCGTCGGTTGGGCTGTCCGCCGTCGCAGACATGGCGATGGAACGGACGGCTTTCTACTAGACCCGTGACGGATTAACTAAAGAGAGACGGATATACAATTAAGGGATGGCCAGTGAGCAGCTTAGTTTTTGTGCGTGATCATGGCGATGACGGCGATGATGATGATATGTTACTGGCAACGGATGGAGTGGAATCGGTAGCCTTTTTTGGGGACCTGTCTGTCCGTGTGATTCGAATGCACGTGTATTTTTCTTTTTTCTTTTTTTTTTTAAAAAAACCCACGTGTTGTTCTCTTGGCATGGCTGTTCGATGCCAATGCTACTGCCTCTTTTCCCGTGCATAAATGGCGGTGCGTCTAAAAGGGTAAAGCAATCAGATAAAGAGGCAAAGTATTCTAAAAGCATGCAAAACAATTCGACGAGAGGTACAGTAGCTCATCGGGCGGTAAAGTAACTTTTGTTCCCCGCGGTTTATAACAAGACAAATAGAGAACGCCGACCGTCTGCTCCAAACGCCAGCAGGCGTCAGAAAATCATATCAACCGAAGATCGTAGCTTCACTCGTCAGAAGGTCGTCCAATTTCGTAGGCGGCAAGCCATACAACTTTGATTCAGTCGAGTAAACATGATCTAGTCATGTAATCTTGCATCGGCCCTATATAAAAAGGGGCACCAAGATTGCTAAGTATACGAGGAGAAGAATAAGGACAAGTGAAGTCAGCCAAGTTGTATTTCACTGTAACCACATCCGTCCACATGTGCTAAAGATCTTAAAACAAGCCAAAGTTCTTCCGCATTGTACTTGTGTTTTTTTAAATTCATACGATTTAATCTCTTTTATCTTTAGACATAGGGTATTACATCTCTCAACGATCTGTTAATATTTAAATTTTTTTTTAAGACTAAGCCATTCGAATATGAAGAATCTCTCTCTAATTAGGAAGGTCGACAACCTGCATCACAGCTTCCAATGGCCTAGTGTGCTTTCATTGTGGAAGCTGAAGCGTGTCGTTCCGGTTTTGTCATTGCTAACAGGAATAAGAGAAGTCAAGGTTGTGAACTTGTGATGCCACCATCTTGGCTGATATTCAAGAGCAAAGCTTATTTTTCTGTTCTTTCTCCTTAGTTTTTGCTAACCACAACGCGAATTGGGTGCCTCACTTGTGTGCCCAACATGCACAGCGACATAGGGACAATTTTTTGTGGAACCGTTCACTTCCTTTTCTGCTTCATTGTTTGCAAAAAGATCTACGTATTTCCGTCAACCTTCCTTTAGTTTGCAGATTTCCATATTCGTTGCCTTGTGAATGAAGCCGAGTTCCTGCAGCGAATCATACCGTATCCTATCCGAAATCTCTCTGCTCTCTGTAACGCGTGGATAGAAATCAGCTGGTCATCGATTTCGGCAAAGTAAAATCCTGAACGCTCCATTGATCCGCGAAAAGAAATGTCTTGCATTCTTTTGATTGCTCCGCAACATTTCTATTTCTCAAATCAAAGGAAATCCAAATTGCACATTAATTTCCGTTTCAGTCGGTTTTTCGACCAATCAGAATGTGCCACCTGCGAGTCTTTTTTTTTTTAAAAAAAAGGGAAATATGAAAATTGAATGTTTTTAGCATTTACTACTACGTCAATTGGTAAAAAGACCACACTTCAATCAAATTAATATTTGGAGTACATACGGTTTTGATTGACAGATAGCGTAGATGAGCCAATCCCAGTTGTTCTGGATACTAGCGATCGAGCTAGCTGCTGCATGCTATGAGGAGCATCAGCTAGATAAGCATGTAGAGTACAGCTTTTTGCTACAAATATACAATACTCCTCTTTCTAAAATATAAGCATTTTTAGGTTTAATCAAAGTCAAACTTTTATAACTTTGACTACTAATAATATATAATTAATAATATTTATCACATAAAAATATATTTTATATTAAAAATTATATAATTTTTTATATATTATTGGTAGAAGTTAAATTTTTTTGACTTTATCCAAACTTAGAAATGCTTATATTTTGAAACAGAGGTAATACATACAAACTAGAAATAATTAAATACGAAATTAGTACTATTAATTAATCATATCTTCGATTAATATATCATAATTTGAATACAAGTAGGAAATTTTGAATGTTAGTAGAACTGTTTGAATGGCATATGACTAAGGCTCTGTTTAGTAAGCATTATGATTATTCAAAAAATGATTTATATTTTAGATTATTTGTGAAAATACTTATCTAGCTTTTCTCATAAACTATTTTTTATGTTAAGTTTGTTTGGTATAATAGCTTATCTAATATAGATTATAGGTGACATAAAAGGATAAATGATAAAAAGCAATCATTTGTAGTTTATAGGTGCTGCTACAAAATGTAAAAGTGATTATAATTGATTGTGAATATAATTACGGTTTTAAGTGTTTGGTAGAGATTATAATATAAGCTGCTATAATCGGTTGCAAAAACAATCCTATAACATCTACCAAACAGTCTTAAACATGCCAAAAGTATTGTCACCCAACCAGGATTTACAAAATTGTAAACTGTTCGATTTTTAGTTTAGAAAAAAATTGAGTGATTTTCAGTAAAACTAGTCAGTTTTTTTTTTTTACTTTTCTCTGTTACATAATGTTGATTTTTAGTGAAATCTGCCGGTCCTGCTTGGAAAAAAATTCAAAAAATCTTAGGGGCCGTTTGAATCTCTTTATTTTAGAGGAATTAAAATTTACGTAATAAGTTAGGCTATTTAGCTTGTAATTTGAGATTTTATAACTTTATCAAACTCACAAATAAGCTTATCTTAAATTCATAGAGTAGGAAATAGAAATGAATTCTATACATTATTATACTACAATTCTATTCTTCAACTTATAACACACTTTTCAATTCACTTCTTACAATAAAAATGCAACATAAGTATATCTCTTATATGTTTAACAATAAATATACAAATATATTTTATATACAACTATATTAACTTAATTAATTTATGTTTAAATTGTAATTCTTAAAATGAATTCAATTCCAAAGATCCAAACAGGCAAATTTACAATGAAAATATTGAAATTTTTTTAAAAATCCCGTGTTTCAAGTAGGCCCCGGTTTTCAAACTGAGTAGGACCGGTTTTTCGCATGCACCCAACCCGCCCGAACCCAAACCGAACACGAAAGGAAACCCGTCGTTGATCCATGCCGTCGTGTCCCGCGTGCGTGCGCATAAAAGGCAGTTCGCCGCCCGCACCATCTGCGGAGGAGTTGGACTCCTCGTCTCCACCGGCCCCAATCCCCAAACCCCAAAACCCACGCCCTTCGCTCCCGCTGCCGCCGAGGCCGTGAAGGACGCCCTCGCGCCGACGCTGGTCGCGGTGCCGTCGATGGTCGCGGAGACCGTCCTCGCGCCGACGCCAGTCGCCGTGCTGCCGATGGCCGCGGATGCGGTGGAGACCGTCCTCGCGCCGGTACCAATCGCGGCGCCGCCGATGGTCGCGGGCGATGACGCCGGGGTCGTCGACGCGCCCGCGCTACCACCCGCCGCGGCCCCGCCGGTGGCCGCGTACGACGCCGACTACGTCCTCGTGCCGATGCCGGTAGCCGACACGATGGTGACAGCGGACGACGCTGACGCCGTCTTCGTCGCGTGGACGCTTGCTGCACCGGCGCCGGAGCAAAAGGTAGCGACGGAACCCGCGCCGCTCCTCTCCCTCGCTCTAGCTCCAAAGCCCTAGATTTTGTTTCTGAACTTCACTGAGTTGTGCCGTGCAGATTGCGCAGGGATTTTCGCTTTTGGATCAATCTGATACATGTCATTGCAATTTTCTGAAATTAGAAATACCTTGGCCTTTTGGGTGGGTTTGGTGTGTATGCTCGCGTGCGTACCTGTGAACCGTGAACTGAAGATGGCCAGTTCATTGGCTTGTCTTGTTATTTTGCTATACGCAAATATGATGTAATGCACTTGGTTTACCTCACCTTGCTGGTTTCGTTCATTAATGTAGAGTGCGAATGTGGCTAATGCTGACGAGGAAGTGCCTTCGCAAGCTGAAATCGGCAAGGTATATAACCCAGATTGATTAAACAATACTCACGTTTCTATTTTTGTTGGTATTTGTGGCTAAATTCGATAATTTTTTTTTTATGGTTTCTCAATCCGACAGGTTAATGGATGCACAGATGCTGTGCTTATTCCTACGCTCCAGAATTCCCGTGGCATGGTAAATCCTCATTCCTTTCTAATATGACACTTTACGGGTTGGACAATGATCAATCTCTGCACGAATTATTGATATTTAGGAGGTTGATTTACATGCAGCTCGTCGCTAAATTTTGGTTCCTCTATGCTTAGGTCACTGATATGAAGGAAAACGAAATTAGTCATTGCTCCTTGCCTTTACCTTCCAACAGCAGTAGTGAATCCAATCATGGGGTAAATTATCTCGAACTTATTTCCTACGGGCTGTATTCTTGTTTTTACCCTGATGTTCTTTTTCACCATCTGTTTATTATTTAGGCCATTCGTAAGCAGCCAGAGGAACTGTTCATTCTTTGGACTATTCGGTGTCAGGCGATAATCGGCCTGTGGTATTACAGCTCCATTATATGTCATCTCTCTTGTTTATCAGAAATGTAGCCATCTAGTTCATACTCGTAATTTTTATCCATTCACCCTTCTTATTTGTGTTACTCTGCACCTTTATCTAGGCCGCTTTTGATGAGGATGTCCAGAAAAGTGGGACACAACAACCACAGCCATGTCCTTCAGACCAACAGCTAAATCCTATGGTGCGTCATTTCCTGTGCTGCTTATGTGTCAATAATGTTTCAATTCCTACTTTATAATGACGAGGTTTGGCCTTCTTAACTCTATTGTGCTCTTCTGTACCTATATTATTCTCCTCAGCTGGGTTGTGAGAGAAATGACAAAAGCCAGGATGCTTCACTAGCCGAATCTGATGAAAAGGTTTATCATGTCCACCCATAGTTGTCACATTCTTTTTCCCCTTATTATCTTGAGTTGCTGCTGGAAATTTAATACTCCCTCCATCCCACTTTATAAGGCATTTTGGGTGTGGACACAGGAATTAAGAAGAGTGAAAAAGGTTGGATTCACCGAAAACGAGGAGGAGAGATAGAGATGGAGGGTGTTGGAAATACAGAAAGGTGTATTGGGAAGCAAAAGTGAATTATAATTTAGGAAAAGTGGAGGCTAGAATGCCCTATAAATTGGACGGAGGGAGTAGCAAGTTAGCAACATATGTATGACTTATTAATTTTCATCGATGTGGCTGATTTTATAGTGCTCCTTACTCATGTAGCTCATGCCTTTGGAGATGAGATACATGATGTGACTGAGAGGGTATGCAATATGCCAATCCATGTTTGCTAATGACTATTACATTAATTGGCATATTATTTATAACAAGCTGATGTGTTATAATTTGCAAGGCTGATGCGTCCTAGGCAGGTGATAAGAAATCCGTATGCAATGGAGGACTTCGTGGGCTCAAGATTTTGCAATAACAGGGTATAGCTGAGTTGTTAAAATTGGATGTTGAAAAGATTCAACTCCACAAGAAACTAGTAATTCAATTTTCTAGGATGGGAACACCTATGCCTACTGATGCACAAGCAATTGCAATAGATAGCATTAATATTCAAAATTTATTTGTTTTGCAGGACATTGGTGATGATCAATGTGGCCATAGCGATGAAAGTGATACCCATGATGGTAATGCATCACATTTTGACCACCGATTTGATCACCATGATTCTCACTATCCAATTTGCCGTGGAAGATGTGGAAGAATTGGGTGTCCATGTCATCAGTACGATGGTAGATATCATAGAAATAGCGGCCATCCATATTGTCCTGGTTTTGATCCATACTATCACATGGTAACCCTTATATATTTCCCCTTTTGTACAAACCCTTGTGTAGTATTTATGATTTAATTAGCTATATAATTCCTTAAAGTTTTACATTTTCATTTCAGACCTATGTCATATTTATTTGTGGACTTCTAACTACATTCACTTAATAGTACAATTTTTCATGCTTACATTTATTGACTACTGTTGTTTCAACTTGCTACCTTAGTTGGTTAGAATGTGTTTGTAGCATTATTCTCTGCATATCTTCAGTGCCTAAACATTACGAAGAGCGTGGATTGCAATGCCCCACTTAGCGCATAATTAACCTTGTACCAGATCTATTTCTTGTACTGCATATTTTCAACTCAACATAATACAACAGAGAATACTTTTTCTTCGCTTTTTCTAGAACAGGAATACACTCCTGTCGACTCATGCTAAGTATATAGAGCATTAAATTTTTGTTCTATTTGTTTTGCAGGAAGTTTATGATCTTTCTTACAATCCCCTCAGCGATGAAAATGATCATATTGGTGATGATAATGCAACTTCGTGTGGCACATTTGGTCACCATGATCACAATCAAATGTTCGATGGAAGAGCTAAAATAAGTGGATGTCTATGTCATTGTAATGATCTAATAAATCATAGAAATCATGTCTATCCTTATCAAAATGGTTTCAAGCCACACAATCCCAGGGTAATCCAACTCTTTTCCTTTTGTGCAAGCCCTTGTGTACATAGTATCTTATGATTCACTTGCAATATTCTATCTTCTATAGTGTTACATTTTCTTTCAATCTTGTCACGTCTATTTAGATCATTTCAAGATCCACTAATGTTTACTCTTGTTATCCGTCAAAATTATTTCTCTTGAATTGTTTAGTAGTTTGTTATTTTTGTTCTATTTTTTTATTGGTTATCACACATTACATTTCTTTCTTTTGTTCTAGGCTACAGCCAGGGAACATTGGTCCCCTTCTAAACCAGATCGTGAGCATATGGGTCGTTGGTCCTCTCCCAAATTGGATCTTAAAAAGGGAAAATACAATGTGGTATGCAGGATTACTTTTGCATTCAGTTTTTTTCTTGAAATTAAATTCAAATAAGCATATGTATTCTTTTTTTATACAGGGTGCTGGTTTTTTAATCCTCATAGGTGGACATGTTTCCTCAATTGCATTCTCCAGTGTATGGTTCATACCGTTCCTCTTGTGTTGAAGCTTCAGGAAGCTGGCCATCCTGATCCATGTCCTCGTAAGGCATCTAGATTTAAATTTTAAATAAATATTTTGTTTTTATATGTATTATAATACACCACCACATCCTCTTTGTTCTTATTTTGAGTTTCTAATTATGATTCTTTTAGGTGATTCTATCGGATTTTGCTGTTACTGCTCCTTAAAACTGCACACTAATGAATCTATTGAGCATTCTGGAAGTGCTTTTTATCCCATGAGATTCGTTGAAAACCTGAGCGGTGTGTTTGCTCGATTGATCCTTCCTTTTGTCTGACATATTTTTTCCTATAAAATACAAAGATACACTGCTCTTCTACATGTTTGAGGAAAAAAAAATTGCCTACCATATAATTTCCATCATTGCTAGTTAATTCCTGTGTGTGATCGTGGCTATCAGGTTTGGATGTCACTTATAAATATTAACAACATACATATTACATTTGTTATCTGTACTGTTTCTTGTGTATATGCCTGTTTGTCGCTATTATTAGAAAGTTGAAGCATTGGTATTACATGCTTGGAATGCACGATTCAAATACACTTTAAAGGGGTATCATAATGATTATGGTACTTCACACAATAATCTGCGGCGATATCGCCCGATTTTGAGAGGGGTGTACAACAAGATGCGCAAGAGCTACTCCGTTGCTTGCTTGATAATTTAAATGAGGCTTCTGTCGCTCCCATGTCATCGGAGGAACCCCCTTCTACTGAAGGTGGCATTGCAAAAGAGGTTTTTGGAGGCTGTCTGAAAAGCCAGGTATTCTTACTCATCTTTAGTTACAATGTGTTGATTAGTTATCGCTGCTTATGTACTTTTACCAAGGACTAATAAGCTTAATTTCTCTTTTTGTCTAGTTGCATTGCCCAGAGTGCAACCACTGCTCAAATAGATCTGAGCCTTTTCTTGATCTTAGCTTGGAGGTCAACATGGTAGAAACTCTAACAGATGCTTTGGAATCTTTCACAAAAGTTAAGGTTATCCAGGACGTAATGTGCGATGGATGCAAATCTCACGTGAATATGGAGAAGCACCTCAAGATAGAGCAAGCGCCAGAAGTCCTTGTAATCCATCTCAAACGCTTCCTTTGTTCTGGGCATGATATAGCTAAGATTTTGGACAGGGTGAAGTACACATTAGAGCTGGATATAGATCCCTTCATGTGCTCCGTGGACAATGTGAGTTCTGGATTCCTCTAGTTGGTTATATTTCCCAACCATATATGCTCATATATAAATTTCTTTTATTTTTTGTTTGCAGGCTCCCCAAAAGTATGATCTGTATGGAGTTGTGGAACACAGGGGCACTTATGGTAGGGGTCACTATGTTTGTTATATCCGATCATCGCAAGCCGATTGGTACAAATTTGATGATGACTCTGTAAGCCATCTTTTGACATTAAGTCATTAACGTATTATTGTTTCTTCAATGCTGTAATTTAGTGACATGGTTGACAATTGTGGCCTTTCGCTATGCAGGTGTACAAGTATTCTGAGGAAGAGGTTTTGGACAGAACATCATATCTTCTTTTCTATGTGAAGAAAGGTTCGTCTCCGTGGTTCTCTTCCTTGCTTGAGAAAAAGAAGATTGCACCGTGTAGTTCAGCGGATCGAGGTCCTGACAAACTTCACAAGGATAATGAAGAATCCACATCTTCTAGTGGCCAAGATGGTTCAGATAGCTTGGGTAACCCAGCAGCGAACGAAAATGGGCCTAGCTTGGTAAGAGATGCAAGTGGCAATACCTTGTTGGCTGAACCAGAACAACTGGATTGCAGCCTGGGAGGACTGTCAGAAGAAACACTGGAACTCAGCTGCGTTACTGGATCAGGCGGCAAGAATGGACATGTTAACAGCCTTACAGAACCATTGGAGATGAAGGAGGATGGAAGCCCAAGAGGAACACTGCTGAATAGAAAAGAATCGAAGGGAAGCACACAAGGAGATAGCAGAGGCACCCAGGGATGCTCATTAGGAAAGAATGACAGCACCTTCAGCCTACTCGGAAGAACCTTATCTGATCCTTCCACAAATTCATATTTGCACGGTTAGTATGGTCAAATTTATTTGTGGCAGCATTAGGAGCCATGGTTTTGATACTCTGTACGGAAGAAACGAATATGGGCTCACTTTCCTTTTTGTTTTTTTATAGAGGACCGAAAAGTAGCTTCTTTTGGAACACCATTTGATTTCTGGACCTGCCGCTCTGAGAAGAAAGCAACAGTAGATTCTTCCGATTCTGACAAAGAGGACGAGCCAAGAATAGGCAACAACGGCATTAGAAAAGGCAAGTGCAAACAGCTCTGTTGAGTAGTAGGTAACTGAATCCATAGGAAGCATCCGAGTGTTTGTGTAATCCAGCCGCTGCTGTAACGAAGAACCATTCACTGTACAACAGCTCTGCCTATCGTCAATTTACCATGATACCATGCACCACATCCTACTAAACAACTGCACTTGTTTATACTGTTGGGAGTGGAGTTTGACATACTTACGAATTTTGTTAGTGTATGATCCGTCTGTTTTTGCTATACAAGATTTATTTATCTGTGCTCTTATGCTCGCAGGTGGCGGAGAAGAAGGTGCTGGTAAAACGAGGAAGCAGAGGCAGAGAGGCCCGGTCCGCAGATGAGTTCAGAGCATCAAGATTACACACAAGAGGATGAAGAGCACCAAGGCATTGCTGCATCCATTTAAGTGGAGACCATGGTTTTGGGTAAAATCCAAGAGGAGGCGACGGTGAGGACGGGCCTGTTCTTGTACTTGTGTACAAAATATATATTCGAGAAGTAAATTCCTTCTTTTCATTGTGCACGTGAACATCTGTAATTATGGGATTTAAAATTGAACACCACCGAAATCTTCGAACCAACAACTGGCCCATAAAAATACACCCAAAGGCTGTAGCATGGGTTTGGCTCAAGGTCGATGCAGCGTCTGGAAGTATAGATTTAACTTGCTAAAATCTAGTACAATAAGGTTACATCATCTGTTCTGAAATGGTTAACAAAATAAAGATGTGTTTACAGGTACTATAATTTTTCCGAGTCCCTTGTTTGAAACAGAAATAAAACAGCCGCTAAAAATTTACCAGTTCTGATACAGTTCAACATGTTACCAGTACAGCATTAACAGTCTTCCCTAAGTTCCACTTTAATTTTATGTAGATTCCTAAAAGATCCTAAACAAATCTGACATGCAAGTGAATTTTGTCACCCAGTGGGTTAAACCAGCCACTGCAGAAAAGTAAAGGAGACTCCACTATAAATAACTCAGAGGATCCGGTCCTGAAGGTCAGTGATTATGTTGGACGCCAGTGAAGTCAACTTCTTCCCAGTTTCCCCAGCCATGTTCTTGAGCGAAGACAGATCCTGAGTGGCCTATGGAGGCATAACAACAAAGTTTAGCCCAAGTACATGTCGGAAATGATACCATGCTACCAGAATGTTCTTTACCTGGAATGAGATTCGATTAATCAAATCTGAAGCATTAAGATCCATATTAGAATTATTCGGCTGATGGCCGAAGAGATCAGCGCTCGATATAGCAGAGGAGCCCTATAATATAAAACACGTTAAGGTGAACATAAGTTTAAGGGATTAAGTAAGTACCAATCAGCGTAGTGGTTTCAAACTTCAAGTATTCAAATTGTGCTAGCAACACACTACATTGCACAGCGCCTGCATAAACATTGAACTTAGACCTATACATGCTTTTATGATCAGGCAACTAAGCCTAGCTGGTTAAGGGTGCGGGTGTACACCCTCACCACCCAAGGTCAAATCATTGTTAATGCGAATTTGGGTGCCTATTTTCTTCTTAATACAATGCAACTAGTTCCTCCTAGGTTGGATATACAAAGCATGAACCTTGCTTAGCAGTAAATTTCAAAGAGTCAAGGTTAAAATGCATATATAAAATAACGAATACAAACAAGTAAAATACTGAAAATATTTGCCTGTTCATTATCAACAAATGTGCAGGTACATGTAAATAACCTACTGTAACATTATTAGATGGACTCCAAGCGTAAAAAGTTCCATACGTTAAGACTTGTTTCTAGAAAAAATCTAGGTAGTATTACACCTTGCAAAAGTGACAGTTTACTTACAGAGAACTTTTGGAGCGAGAGTTGAGCCTCCTTTTCATTACTGGCCTGATCACTGAAAAATTGAGAAGATGAAATCGACTTCGCACTTGAAAACTTCTGCCTTGCTTCATTACTTTCCTCAACCTGGAGATCATTTCAATCAATTATTTCACGGACTACTTCAAATAAAAATTCGACAGAAGAAAATTTTAGCAAGGCTGTCATACTGTGATACTATCTGTGCATGCAGTCATCTTAATCCTTATTAGTGGGGAACAGCTCTCAAAACCAGCACGGCATCATTAAGAACGTGGCTTAAAATTTTGATTAACATAATATTCACTTTATAGGTTATTTACATGCTTAATTTCAAGCAACCAATTATCTGTCAACGAAATTTCAACCAAAAAAACTGAAGCTGTATTAGGTTTACGCATAGCTGAGGCCAAAAGCCATGAAAATTCTTGCTTGCGAACCCAATTCTCTGAATTGGATGATGTGCACAAAACTTTCTAATTCCAACATTGGTACCAAGGAATCATGAGCCCCTAAAACAAAAGGGTAACTGGTTGATCAACAATACCAGAGTGATGGATCGAAATTATCATATTTTCTCTCTTAAGCTCCTATTTGGTAAATAAATATTAATTTAAAGAACCTAACACAACTAGGGATGAACTTTTGCTACAATACAGTCGAATAAAACATAAATTACCTGCACTTTGGATGAACTGGATGTAGGTTTCTTGTGATATCCAGTGTCCATCCCAAATTCAGCAAAAAAGTTTGAAGACTTTGGGGGTGCAACATGTCCAATCATCTGGTTATCTTCTGGACGATTCCCAGCAGAAGGTTCATTTTCTACATATTCAAATCGAGAAGTATGAGATTTACTCCTCGATGTAGTACTCTCGGACACATGAGGCAGGATAGGAGGTGGTTGTTCAGGCTTCTGCTCATATAAGCTTTCACTTGGCTACAGAAAATATGACGTTTGTCAGTGAAAATTCCCGTATATTTGGCATACAAAAGAAGCAATTTTGTATGTTGAAGTTCATCCAGAAAACAGAAAATGTATGTGTTAATATAGCTACTCATTGTTCTCCAACTTTTCAAGACAAACAACTTCATCACTTAACATCTAACGCATACAACTTTGAAGGATACAAACTGGGGCAATGATTTCCGAAGTTAAGAATTACTGTCCACATATACTGCAGAGAGCATACCTTTGATGTAAGCTTTCGTGCACCAAGTCCACCAGTCTTACTTCCAGGCTTCTTTGAACCACCGATTGGTTTTTTGAAAGAATGGGTCGCTGCTATGGGGGAACGAACAATTTCAGACTCGTTCTTCTCATTTGCAGTTTCTTTTGGTGCCTCTGTCGGCTTCGGATCTGAAAATGCGACAGCCTGATTTGAAGATGGAGAACCTTTAACTGGTGAGGATGGCCAACTATTGTTTCCATCGTCTGTTGAGCTTTTAGCAACCTCTTTAGCAAGCAACTGCTGGTATAATCCAGCAGCTCGTGAAGTATACTTTGCTTCAATTTTTCCACCATCTGTCCAGCCATGCTGCTTAAAGAAAACATGTGCACGGTTGTTTCCTCCATAAACCATCATTTTCAACTGCTCCTGAGTCCATGAATCCAAATTTGTAGACCTGCATGTTTACAGCAATGCTTTTAGCACCAATCAGGTCATTTGACATTATTTTTTGGATACTTGATCGATAAGATCTACATGGTCAGGATCAGGAGAGAAATAAGGTCGCAAAGGATATTAAGAGTTCATATATTATGGCCATTAAAAAATCTCCATGCCAGAAAAGTAAGACCTATGCAACAAAGCATTGCATTCAAGCAGATTCAGTCAAGTTGGTCATAGCGCGTATGAAACTTGTATGCAAATCTCATGCCAAAGCTTGTAAGTTTCTGACACACATGTCACCGAAAACAGTTTTTATACATTTACATGTCGAATTTGTTAGATTATTTCAGAAAATCCTAAGAACAAGAACTGCATGTTAACCTGAACGTTTTGAACACACTAAATTTAGTCCATCTATGTAAATGCAAGCACACATGTATATACAACAAAACTCTATTCACTCGGTCCTACATTCAGGTGCATCCATGTAATCATATGTCTTTATATGAAAAGAAAAGAAAGGCCCAATTGTACAGATGCGCACGTGATCAACAATCAGCTATCCACCGCTGCAGAGATCAGATTATATATTACTGATACAGTCACGGCCTCAGCTGCACTAGACAGTAGCCACGCGCCCACATACGTGGCCGACCGTGAGAAGAGAGAGGACAATAGGTGATGCGCAGTGACCTGATGAAGGAGACGTGGACGCCGAGGCTGCGGTGCACGGCGGAGCAGTCCATGCAGAGGAAGACGCCGTAGGTGACGGACGCCCACGTCGGGTTCTTGGCGTTGCAGTCGAAGCACATCTGCGTTGCCGTCACCACGGGAAATCACAAGAGAACGGTGAGAGTTAAAAAAAAATAATCACACACGAAGACAGTAATAGACTGACTGAGCGACGATCATCAAAGGGACCGGCGTCTCGTCCCGTACGGAACCCCAAAGGAAATCAAAGGGAGCCCAGGGATCGAATCCCCACCCCCCACTTTACCTTATTGTCGGATTTGGCGCGGAGCTTCCGGAAGACGGCGTTCTTGTCGGCGAAGGCCTCCGTCGCCATCGCGCCGGCCCGGAGGAGCCTAATAGCACCGCGATGGACCTCCTCCTCCTCGGGGGCTGGAACTGGAAGCCGTTCCTGACCCCCAGCTCGATCGATCGACTGATGGGTGAGGATCGATCGATGCGGGGATGGCAGGAAAGGGCAGAGGCGAGGACGACGAGGGAGGAAATCGTGGTGGACGGTGGTGTCCTTTGCGTGCGTGCGTGGCAGCCTGCCTACAAGTAGGCGCGCCTCCCGATGGAAGCGAGCGGAGAACGGACGGAGTGGACTTCCTTCTCCCTCTCTTTCACGCGCGCCAGTGTCATGGGCCCTTTGATTAATGGGCGATTTTTCCTACCTCGCGGTACGGGTGATTCGGCCCATCAGAGGTTGCTGTGATTCTCTTTCGAAATTGAGCTTGTCTGCTAATTGCCACGGTGCATACTAATTATGTTTGACGCCCAAATAAATCTCAAGCTAACACATCGCTCGCATATCTGTGTGCGAAAACATCACGCTTTTTCGACGTCGGGTTTAGATAGCACTTAAAAAATTCTGCTACGGGAGAGACTCCATCAGAGGAGGATTTTCTTAAAATTGATCCGGACTCGATCAGACCAGCCAAATCATTCTCGAAAATCGCTGAGACGAAGGAAAAACAGTAAAATGAGTCGAGTAATAGGGTTAGAGTTTGAAAAAGAACAAAATATAAAAATAAAATGATAGATTCGATTAGGATAACCCTCAATCGGCTATGGGCTTCTATTTTATAGAGAAGAGATAGTTTTATCTCACAAAGCAACTAATCTCACGAGTTAAAAAAAATTAAAATCAATCTGTTGAAAACTTTTCTAAATCAGCATTATCAGAGTCTCTGATAAAGTACCGGGTACTCCGGTGACCGGAGTCTCCGGTAAAATGATGAAGGTTTAGTCGCGTAATTTCAAAAACCCGAGAGGGCACACCGGATACTCTGGCAACATGCCGGACACTTCGGTGGGCCAAATGTCTGAATTCGAGAGGGCTGACTAGATACTCTGGCAGTATGTCAAACACTCCGATGGACCAAGTTCTCGAACCCGAAAGGGCTCACCGGACACTCCAGTGTCGAACCCGAAAGGACTCACCGAACACTTCACCATTGTATCGGATACTCTGATGGCCCTGTGATTTTTGAGTGTCAACATATGCTCCTCTGTTTTTTTTGTGAAGTTTCTATACCATAAAATATTTAAACACCTAAAAATCTCTAAGGACGATGGTTTTCTTGACTCATCGGTTATTGTATTCAACTTTGGCAATGATGTTCTTCACATCGACCACTTTTCTCTTACACTTTTTTCCATACACTCAGATGATACTTTTTCAAGTATCAGCTGTTAAGGGCCTTAGGTAATGATTCTTCGCGAACATCTTCTAATATTTATGTATTTTCGGTGATAACTTTTACTATTCGGTATGACCTTTCTCAACTAAGAGACTATTTTTTAAACTTGTTGCTTCTTGAGCCTATAGGTAGAATAGTTTTTCAAACCAATTCGCCCACCTGAAAAGTTTTGACTTTCACCTTCTTATTGTAGGCTCTAACAACTCTAGCCTTGTCTCTCTCAATTTCTTTCAAGGCATTTAAACGCTTATCGGTGACTTCATCGATATTGTCTAGCATTAGAGTTCTATACTCATCGGTGGATAAGTCATTTTGTTTGGCTAATCTTAGAGCTCCTAAATTTACCTCGACGGGTAAAATGACATCTTGTCCATACACAAGATTATAGGGTGTTACTTTAGTTGCCTTATGCTTAGATATCCGATGAGCTCACAATGTTTCTGATAAGACTTCATGCCATCTTTTGGGATGGTCCTCTATCTTTTTTGGGTTTAATCAACGTTTTGTTACTAGACTCGATCTGGCCATTGACCTGAGCATAATATAGAGATAAATTGAATATCCTAATTCCGTAGGATTCGACAAACCCTTTAACATGATCGGACTTAAAGAAAGTACCCTGATCGGTAGTCAAAGTTTCAGGTATATCGAATCTATAAATAATATGCTCGGTAAGTAACTCAATTACGTCTTGATGTGTCATGTTCTTGAAAGCCACTGCTTCAGTCTATTTGGTGCAGCAATCCATCGCGACCAACACGAAACGATGTCTCTTCGAAGATGGATGATATATTTACCCTATGAAGTCCAATCCCTATCCTCAAAATGGTCATAGTTTTATAATAGGGTTCATCATGGCTGTGAGTACCAATTAAATGTTTTTAAATCTTTGGCACTCTTCGCATCTTTTATAGTAGCGGTAACAATCGGTAATCATAATTGGCCAATAGATTCCGGCCCTACTTAACAACCATTTCATTTTTGGAGCCGATTGATGATACGTACCACAAATGCACTCATGAACTCCCCCCATAGCTACTCTAGCCTCGTCGTCACCCAAACATTTCAAAAGTAAATTATTCCCCGTTTGGCGATATAAGTCTCCATCAATCAAAGTATACTTAAAAGCCACATGTCGAACTTTTCAATCTACACTTTGCGTTGGGTTACGAATGTGTAAAATTATGGGTGACCTCCAATTAAATGATTTGATACTATCACGGTTTGATGTGTTAGTGTCCGAGTGGTCTAATTCCAACACTTCAAGCATCGGTTTCTTATTGACTGAAAATCTACCTTTACTAACATTGTAACTCGATGTTTGTTGAGCCAACTCATTGGCTTCACTGTTCTCTAGCCTAAGCATGTGATGTATGTTGAATTCATCCATTCTTCTAATGATGTCTAAGCACTTATCTAAGATGACATTTAATGATCCGTCTAAGCATTGAAAATTTCTAGAAATTTGTTGCACTACTAGCAATAAATCACCGAAAGCCCCTACATGCTTAACCCCTATAGGCTCTAATATCTCTAAACCGAACAATAATACTTCATATTCGGCTTGGTTATTGGTGTAATTATACTTTAATCAGTTTGAAAATTCAAAGTGTACATCATGAGAAGATACTAAAATCACACCAACACCTTGACTCTCTTTACAAACCGATCCATTAAAATATAACTTACAAAAGGTAAAAGTAATATAAGCAACATATAGATCATGTTCTAAATCAATCCGATGTTCAACAATAAAATTAGCCACAATTTGACCTTTAATGAATTTCAACGATTCATAAGACAAATCATATTCAATCAATGCTTATCCATTTACCAGGCCTATCACTAAAAATCGGCCTATGCAATATATGTTTAATAACATCAGTTTGACAAGCAATCATATAAGTGCTAGATAGCACATAATGTCTCAACTTGATGCAAGCATGATACAGGGAAAAGTATAGTTTTTCGATGAGAGTGTACTTTGTTTTCGCATCCACCAACCGTCGTCTCACATAAGTGATCACATACTCTTTTTCTTCAGCTTGTTGTGACAAAACAGCACTAACCATATCATCTTCTATCACGGCGTAGAGACAAAAAGAGACTCCTCTTTTAGGCGCCCTAAGAATCGACGACGGAGACAAGTATTCTTTAATCTTCTCAAAAGCTTCTTACTGTTTTGCTTCCAAGTGAATTCGGCTTCATTCTTTAGCCGAAGAATAGGAGTAAATTCATTAATTTTGCTCGACAAATTAGATATGAATCGCCTTAAGTAATTTACTTTTTCTAAGAAGCTTTGCAACTCTATCTTACATATAGGTGCTTGGATATTTCTATTTGCTTCTATCTTCTTAGGATACACTGAAAGCACATTTGAGCGGGTTCATTTTCAAACCGAAACGACGCATTCAGTCTAAGGCAAGTTGCAAATCGGCCAAGTAAGAATCTAAAGCGGTCGATTTGATCACCACATCATTTAAAACTTCTATGATAACACCAAGCAAATCATAAAAGATAAAGTTCATGGCTCTTTGATATGTGGCATCGCATTCTTTAACTCAAAAGTCATGATAACCCACTTAAACAATTCTACAAAACCAAAACATCTAAAAACAAATTTAGACATGTCTTCTTCGACCATAAAGATTTAGTTATATCCCGCATTATTATCAAAAAAGCTAATAACTCTATGACCGAAAGCATCATTAATCAACATATCGGCTATGGCATAGGATATTCATCTTTAGGAGTGGCTTTATTTAAATTTTTGAAATCAATGCAAACTCTAATCTTAACGGTGTTCTTTTTTTCACTGGCATGATGTTGGATATCCACTCTGCATACCTGCAAAGACTTATAAATTTCGCATCAAATAATCGATTAATTTTCTCTTTAATCCGATCATGCATATTCGGGTTAAACCTCCTTATCGGTTGCTTAAAAGGTTTAAAACTAGATTTTATTAGAAGCCGATGCTCAACTAACTTGCGGCTCAACCCGGACATTTCATTATAAAACCATGCAAAACAGTCCACATATTCTTTTAGTAAACCGATTAACTTCACCTTATAATCGGCTTTCAGATTTTTATTTATATAAGTTGATCTCAGATTATCATCGTTGCTATGGTTCACCTCCTCAAGAGGATCGACCGATGTGAATCTTTGTCCTAACTTATCCATATCTTCTATTTTTTTATAACTTCATACGTATCGTTCGTGTTGAACCGATAGTGTTCCACTCTCTTTTGCAACCAATCAAAATTATAATCCATTAAATCACATTATATGGTTGAGCCAATTCTCTATCAGCTTTACATTGACCGATACAAAACCATCTCTAGTCACACTAAGAAAATCATAATCTTTCAAGTCTAAACCGGTCAAGCACTTGACAGTGTCATACATCAAAGAAGATTCGATCATAGCAACACAAGCCGATGCATCAGCATAAACAACCTCTACATCATCACTAATCTATTATATCAAGAATTAGTGTAAGATAGAAAAAATGTATCTATTGGCATGAATCCGATTACGCTCTAAGATCAAATTATAACTACCACGCAAATCGGCAACAAAGAAAGCGGTAGCTATAGTCTTGCTTTCAACGGTAAGTTTTATAGAAGCGACTCTTTTAGCCTCGATAAGGTCTCTTTCTCTCACACCGTTTAAAGTCATGTTAATCTGGATAAGCTTATTATCAATCTTATCTAGCTTCTTTCCGAGGTGATTTAGACTCATAGTTTAAAAAGTCGTCGTTATTGAACTCGGACATATCGATATCTCTCGTGGTCGAGAGCGCTGCGTGGTCCTCTCTCCCAAGACGGCTTCGTCTCATACAACGGTGAGATGTTTGGTAGCCTGGTTAGAGAGCTGGGCCTGGCTGCGGAGGTGCAAAGAGCGGCCCGTAGCCTGGCTCTGTGGAAACGAAAATCGATTCTATTTTTTGCTGGCCTGGCTCGCACGTTGCCGTGCGCGTTCACGCGAGTCAATTTTTTCGGCTCGCCGCGGGCAGACAGCGACTCGCGGGAAATAGCTAGTGTTACCACCTCATTCCCGCCTTTCACCGCCTTATTCCCGTGCGCGCTCGCCTCCCGTGATAAATATCTTCAGCACCGTGCACTCTTTTCCCCTCGTTCGTTACTCTCTCTACTCTCTAGCCAGGTCAGGCAGGTTCCTCCTCTCTCTCTCAACTCGCCCCTCTCCCTCTCCTCCAGTCTACTCTAATCTCTTCATGCTACCTTGTTTTTGCAGTGGTTGTTCCACTGGTGCTGCACGTAGGAGAAAAGGCAAGTTTTTTCCCCGATCCCCATCTCTCGTTGACATTTTGGTAGGCACCAGATCTGAGGAAATCCATCATGTCTTGCAGAGAGAGTCCGATTGGAGCTGCAATCTGTAGGAAGGCAAGTTATTTTTCTTCCAAAATCTCAATCCCTCAACCACGGCCGCACTACACACTCTCTCTCTATCTCTCATTTCTTTTTACAAGTTGAAACCGCATAACTCCTGTGGTTATTCTATTTTCATTTTTTTTTCTAATATTTGTATTGCTGGCTTGGATTTCATTTTCTTTTGCGACTGGCTTGGATTCGTGCTTTGCTCTGAAGTTGGTGTGGTCCTGCTACGGTAATATCAAATAATCACCCCCTCCATCTCTTATCTGCTCTAATTAGGCATGCATCTCTGACGCTTTTATGCAGTTTTTCATATAAGATAGTTTGAGCCTATGTATGTGCTACTTTAGTTTTTTCGGACATGAGCATATAGCCAATGCCTGTGATTCTATAATATTAATCTGACTTATATGTCACTGTCTGTGATATCATTATATTAATCTGAGAATATTTCATATCATAATTCTGAAAAATATACTTAACTTAAATACATGGCCTTGCCAACGATTTTCTTTATGTTTTAATTTCAGCATATTTCCTTGTTAATGCTAATGGAAACAGAAATCTCAGCAACTGTTGTCATTTTTTTATATAGATGGTTTCAAGAAACAACAGGCATATGCTTATTATTCAGGCAGCTGCTCTTGTCACAGCTATGCATGCATTTTTATTAAGTAGGCTTAGAATGGTTCATAACAAACATCCTCGGATCACATATGCCCCAATGAGCCAGAGAGACAAAGAGCGTCAGACCAATCTAAATAAAATGTACAATTGCAATGATGTAGAATGTGTAAACATGCTACGTATGAGGAGAGCTCCATTTTTTGAACTCTGTAATCTACTTAGAACCAGAGAGTTGCTAAAAGACAGCATACATAGCTATGTAGAGGAACAAGTTGCAATGTTTTTGCATGTAGTTGGCCACAACCAACGGTTTAGAGTTATCCATCAGTCTTTTGTGAGGTCTGTAGAGACAGTCGGTAGATATTTCAAGGAGGTGCTGTGTACTATTGGTGAGCTTAGAGATGATATGATAAAGCCACCATCAAATGAGACAAACCTTAAGATCAGTACCAGCTCAAGATGGTTTCCTTATTTTAAGGTAAAAATAAGTGTCTTAAAATTTGTAGGATGAACAAGCAATGCATGGAAGCATAATTTAATGACTTTTTTTGAACTCATGTTGGATTGTGTGGGGTCAATTGATGGTACTCATGTGCATGCTAGAGTACCAACTAAGATTGCAGCAGCTTTTAGAGGTAGAAAGCACTATACCACCCAGAATGTGCTAGCTGCAGTTGATTTTTATCTAAAATTCACATATGTATTGGCTGGTTGGGAGGGTTCTGCACATGATGCCCTAATCCTTGCTGATGCGCTAGAGCGAGAGGATGGGATAAGGGTTGCACCAGGTAAATAAAACAATTTATAATTGATTCAAGTAGATTGTGACGGCAAAAAAAAGACTAATGCATGTATATACATATATATATTTTTAGGGAAATTCTACTTAGTTGATGTTGGATATGCGTGTCGACCTGGTTTCCTTCCTCCTTACCATGGTACTAGGTACCATCTTAAGGAATATGGTGGAAGGAATTATCCAACTAATCCGAGAGAGCTGTTCAACTTGAGGCATTCAAGTTTGCGTGTATCTGTTGAGAGGGCTTTTGGGGCATTGAAGAATCGCTTCCGTATTCTGGACAAAAAACCCTTTCATCCATACAAGACGCAAGTCAAGTTAGTCCTTGCATGTTGTATTTTACACAACTGGATTATTGGGTTCGGTCAAGATGAATGTATTCCACCTGAAACAACTTGGGAGCCTAACAGCAACAACCCACCTACAAATGGGCATGATGTTCTTTTGACTGATAATTTTGCTTGGGCAAATACAAGGGATGAATGGGCCCAACAAATGTGGAACAATAGGGGTCACTCGTACACATAAAACATCATATGCTAGGATATATGTTTTTATGTGACTTTCTATCTATGTCTGTTGCTTTTGTGTGACTTTATATCCATGTTTGTTAGTAGCCTATGGTGCTGTAATTTGTACTATTTTATCTTTTATCAGAAGTAAGACATTTGGAAATATGCAATGATGATTAGCTCTCAGCTGTCAAATGTTTTGTTCATGATCTAAGACATTTAAGCATATGCATTGATCAATCTTTTCTTTTATTATTGATTTTGATGAAACTGGACAGAACCTTTTCTTTTAATTTTGTACGACAACTGAAAATAGGTGATGGCTGAGGAAGTTCCCCTTGTGGTTGGTGACGAGGTTGAGATGGTGGCTGTTGCAGCTCAACCTCAAAGGGGTGCCATGCGGTGGACTAACGTTATGTCAGGCTTTGTGCTTCGTCGCATGTGCCAGCTCATTTCTTCTGGAGTTAGAACTGATAAGGGGTTCAAAGATGTCCATTTGAACCAGGTTGCCAAGAACCTTCAAGAGTTCACTGGAAATGAAGTAACAGGTGTGCAAGTGTACAATCACTTGCGTAAGTGGAGGCAGATGTGGGTCAAGGTCACCAAGCTTAGAGAATTGAGTGGAGCTCACTAGTATGAGGATAACTTCATGATAGTGCTTGAGCAGGAGCACTACAATGGTCATGTTAAGGTGTGTGATGCCTTCATACTAGTACAATGTATTTTTAATTTGACTTATATTATACCTACTTAAACAATTTTATTTCTAACTTCTATCCTAAATTGATGCATCTTAGGCACATCCTAAGGATGCTGACTTTTTGAACAAGCCAATTGAGAACTATCAGCAGATGATGACTATCTTTGGAAGTGGAATGGCAATAGGAAAGTTTGCAATGGGCTCAAATGAGCCTTTGGGTCATCCTTCTGAGTTTGTTGATAGCGTCGCGAAGGTCATAACTGAAGTGGATCTGTTTGATGAGAAGAAAGCAACCAAGATCGTCAATGAGGCAGCCAAAGCTCATGGTGAGTCTAGTAACACTTCTGCTGGCAATAAGAGGAAGAGGCCTTGCTTGAGTGAAGTTGTTGAAACTGCTGTTCTTACCAACATCACAGAGGCTGTAAACAATGTTGCTGAAGCCATATGTGAAACCAAACCAGAAGTGCACCCTGAGTTGTATGCTAGTGTCATGTTTATGCCTGGTTTCACCGAGGAGGCATTGATGGTTGCTTTCTCTCATCTGGTTGACAACAAGGCTCAGGGCATTGCATTTGTTAGCATAAGCGAGTCTCACCGTGTGCTATGGTTGAGGACCTTCCTCTCCAAGAATTACTACGTCTGAATCTGTTAGGCTTGGTGGTCGATTCATCTTTTGTGCAGCAACGTTGGATAGTTGTGGAACTCTTTTGTGTGATAAGGTGGTGACAGTGATGGTGATGGAGTCAAGTTGGGGCTCTTATTTTGTACAGCGAGGCTGATCTGCTGTGGGTGCATCTCTTATGCAGGGAGACACATTTCTTTTGTATATGATAATATGAATTTTCTAATTAGCTAGCACTAGATCATGGAATCAGTGACGTGCGGTGATGACTGTGCTAAGAGACATATTTCTTTTGTATATGACAATATGAACTTTCTAATTAGCTAGTACTTGTTCATGGAATTAGTGAGGTGCGGCAAGAGTGCCCCTCCATCTTTACAAATTTACTAATATGTTATAATTCTATTGTACTTATTCAAATCTTCTCGCTTTGCTGCTAGTAGTAGATGCATCAGTGTTCTTTATTTTCAGAAGCAAAACACAAAAAGCCGTAATGTGTTGTATTATTTTGATTCAGATTTTTGAATTGTGCATAGCCCTTTCTAAGAGGTTGACGCTCAAAGCAGTGGTAAGCTCACCAAACTAAGAAAAGGTGACCAAATTCAACTGAATGCAGTCAACCAAACACGTGAGTTTGCATCCATCCATGCATATGAGCTTGCAACCTAGACAAACAATCATCTTCATTGCATCTATCTCTGATGAAGCAGGTAAACCAATCAGATGCACTTGTATATATGTAGCATGGCTCTGTCCAACCTGGTTCGGAAGCACAACCTGGCTGAGGCATCTACACGAACCAATCACGCCCTACTGGCACCTCCTACTGACTCATACCGTCATACGTCGGCAACACACCATCCCATTAACTATCATTAGGGGATCCAGATCTTGAGCAAGAAGGGACGAGTGTCATCCGCACATTTCAACCAATGCAGAGCTACAACCTCTGTTGTGAGGGAATCAACAGTGCTCTAGTACTGTAGCACATTCTGTGGCAACAGAGGCCCAGAAAAAATTACTATTTAAATTTACTGTAGTCTCTTGATCCAGTTAGTCTGTTTATGATCGGAGCGTGTACAAAAAATCTAATGCAAGTTACAGAAACTTTTCTGCATCGAGACTTCTAATTGAGAGGATCTCGATCCAGCAAGAAGCCAGCTCCATCTCCTCATGCACACACACAAACATACAGAACGCATGTAGCAGGTCGGCGAGCTGCTTTTGAGCCTGCATCCGCTGTCACGGCCTTGTTTCGATCTTAGATTCGATAGACCATGTCATCAGAGACTCGCATCTGTACCGAACATTTCTTCTGATCGTCAACAGCTTCTGCATGCACCAGCAACGGTACCGACCCCACGCATGTTGTTTTTGAATAACCTGTTCGTGCTTGCTTTTGGGTCTAACCGGATCGGGCAACGTGTGCATACAATGCGGGTCGACGCTCGACAGATTAGCCATGGCCTTTCCCTGCTAGTAGTTGGAAAATTTTCTTGGGCACGCAAGTAACCGGGCGTACGCCTGCGCATACACGATATCTGATGTACTCTCTCCATTCCAATTGCTTCATTCTCATTTTTTAATACATTTTTTATTGTTAGTATATATTTTTTATTTCTAATACATCTCTATCTCTCTTTCTCGTTTTCAGTGAATCACCCTTTTTTTAACATATTTAATTTTCGTGACTACATCTAAAACGACAATTAAATAGAGACGGAGAGAGTGGGATTGTATTCCCTCCATTTCTAAATGGATAAAGTTCAATTTACTCCACTCAAGTATAGTCGAAGTTCAAATAACCCTCTAAACTATAATTTAGTTTATTTTACTCTGTTAAAATATGATTTTAGGTCAATTTACTCCCTCGTATAATTTGTCTTTTTTTAATTCTCTTTACACAAGTATAATCTTAAGACAAAAACTTTAATATAGTAATGCACATCATAACACATATTATAAAAATATGTTTTGAATTTTTTACTATTTTTTGCATATAGTTTTGTATTTCAAAGATTAATTCACTATTAAATATCTTTTCTTAATAAAATAATGATAACAAATTATAATTATTTTTTTAATATGTATTATGATGTTCTTTATCATATCGTAAAGTTTGATATTAAAATTATGCTTGTGTATTGAGAAAAAAAAATAAATTATATGAGGAGGTAAATTAACCTAAAATTATGTTTTGATGGGGTAAAATAAACCAAAACATAATTTAGTGGGTTATTTGTGGAGGAGCGTTCCAAATTATATATATTATGATCAAATACGTCGGCTAAACACGGGATAAATGTTGACACATGTCAACTTTACGGCACGGCACGTGTCAAAGCCATTCTAAGCTTTCAACTAAAGATATTTGATTATATTGCATATAATTTCGGTATTCTTAGATATGCATTTCAATGTCCAAAATCAATATGCATATCGTTAAACTACATTTGTAACCACCATCATCACAAGACATAGGTAGAGAGTAAATTTAAAAGTTACATTACAAATTGTTTAACTTAGATATTTACAACTAAAATAAGGGTTTGAGCTCAACAAAGCTTAAAGATTATCAACATGAATAAGAGCATAGCTAGGTGAAGTATGTGGCTCTTGTTCAAGAGAACAACACAGCAGCAAAGCAACACAAAAGACCTTGGTGCTCAACCCCTAAGCGCCACCTACTCCTCCTCATCACCTGCAAAACTCAACAAATAGCATCTTGAGTATAAAAGTCCTCAGAAAGACTTACACAACTAAGTCTATTCAAAGAGTATGCAATTTGGCTTTGTACAAAAAGAGGCCGTAGGATAACATTTTGCATAAAAAGCATTAGCTTACATAGTAAATGAATTGTAAACTTTAATATAAATAAAATTATAAAGACGACACTACCATATCAACAATAAAGAATGAGTAAATGTTTATAAGCTCACATATCACAATAACTATCAAATCATAACTAGAGAATTATACCATAATGTTGCTGCTGTATCAAGGCTTGGTCATAAGACCACGTCAATTTGAATTGTTTTTACACCTTGCAAGGGAGTACATCTTTATCCACACGTCACACGACCACTGACCATACAACCCGTCGAAAGTAGGTAGCGATTATGTGTGACGACCCCTGACAAATACACTTTGACTATTTAACCGACGTCCAGTCCAGCGAGTTGGTCGTACTAGACCCTCACGGGGTCATATCTAGCACCTTCTACAGCCCTCCAAATTCGTGAGACAAATGGTCGCAGCTAAGTAAGTAAGATGTCTTACCTACCCATTATCTCAGAATGTGAAAGTACGAAGAGTGCCAAGTACAAAGAACACTCAATCAAGCAATTCCTCCTAAACCAAACCACCAACATCTATCTTTTACTGGGCATGGTCAATTCTTCTCAAGTAACCACCTATATCGAGCGAACAAAGGTGACCTTCCACCGTTCGACTTCTACCATTTAAATTGGAGCCACACTAAGCAATACAGTAAAAACCGACTCCTAAACTTACCTAACTCACCAACAAGGTAAGGTGACAATAAAGGACAAAGAAGGCAATGCAACAATTAGAATATCAGGAACTTGCCTAATGCTCAACTAATTCAATCATATTATTTAACTCAACACAACCATTTGTGACTCATTCAAAAAGGGTTGAGATATGCAGGATGCTTATCTTGAGTTGCAGGTTCTTTCTCCAATGCATCCTTCGGATCACCAACATCACCCTTTGGTAGCTCGCCTTCTAAACATGAGAAGATGCACCGAATAAATGAAATAAGAATGGTATGAAATGAGGTGCAAATGATATGAAAATTGGTAGACATAAAGTGCAATGAGTAATGATTGCAATGCAAAAAAACGACTTGAAATGAGCAAGATTTGATTGAGAAATGAGCAAAACAGTGCAGCTGATCTAAAAATGGTGATTATGACCTTTATTCATCTTAAAATTAAAAAATAATTTATGGTTGGATTTTGAGCTGCATCATATTTTTCTCACGTAAAGGACAAAGATATGAAACTAACAAAACAAGTTTCACATGAATCGGAAGTCGGATGATTTTTTTATAAATTTTGCAATTTGACAAGGTCGGACTTGTCCGGCATCAGACTTGTCCGGCATCGGACTTGTCCAGAGGACTGTGCGGACTCCAGAGAGGGTGCAAAGGGGGCAGCTCAGACTAGTCTGGCCTAGGCGGACTTGTCCTAGTCTGGATCAATAAAAAGCTTATGAAGAAAGGAGATGATTAACTCGATGGTAATAGATATTGTTTGAAAGCCAAATAAAAGTATTAGAAGCATAAATATGAGTTAAGAATGTCATTTGAGGTGTTAAAAGTGATATGCAACAAGTTTTCCCAAAGATTCAACAAAAATGGTGAGGGAAGCCATGGATGCACTTGAAGCTAAACAATGGGTACCAAATCGACCCAGAGGAAGATAATGGGAGAGGGAAAAAGCTTCACCTCGTCATCTAGGAGCTGTGCTCGACGGAGAGAAAAGGCTTGGAGCAAAGCTTTCGATGTCGAGGTCAACAATGATGGAGTTCACTGGTTTTGAGGAGGAAGAAGAAGGGGACGGCGAGCTCCGAGCTTGAGAAAGATTGGGGAAGCCATGGAGGAGCTTTGGGAAACCTCCTGCTTCGAATCTCGGCGGTGAGATTGTCGGAATCTCTTTGGATCTTGCTACCACGATGAGGAGGAAGAGCAATGGAGGGAGAGAGAGAAGTGGAGGATGATGGAGTGGGGGAGAAGGGGAATGGCCTAGTGGAAGGGTCTCAGGTCGTGGCAACGCCACTCCGGGGTGTAACCGACGCGTGGCTGCACTTATGGACACATGGCAAGACACGATGTGTCGACATGTTGAGCTAAAGAGGACAACAAGGTTGCGAGACCCGGACTTGTTCGACCTTAGGGCTAAATTTGAAAGAAAAAGAAAAATTCATAGCTCCAAGGCTCAGAAATTTATACTGATTTTTTGGTGATAGAACACGGAAAGATGAATTCATTCCAACTAGAATCACATCAAACGGAGTTGTAGAATAAAAATGAAAATTCATCAAAGTTGACAATTTTCAAGGATTGTTCAAATTTTTAAGGCACCTAAAATTCGGCAAAAATAATGTAAATTCAAGGGATCAAGACTAATCATACCAGAATTTTTGATTGGTTCAAGTTGTGTTCAGTAGTTTTGAGTTGATTCACAAGGATGGGTTTAAATTCATTCAAATTTGAATTTCAAAATTTGAAATGCTATGATTATGCAATGATTGTACTAAATGATGCTTATGAGAATGTCTTATGCATAATTATGAACTTGGCATGTTATATTATTTGTACTTTGGCTAAACTTGAGGGTAGTAAAGTGGACTTTATCCTTTCTAAATTGATACCGCCATTAATTTTTAACATAATGTTTGATCATCTGTTTTATTCAAATAATTAGTTCAAATGTGTAAAATTATAAATTATATTTCAAACATCTTTGATAACAAATCAAATTATAACAAAATATATGAAATTTAACATTTTTTGAATAAGATGAATAATTAAAATTGATGTTAGAAGTTAATGGTGACAATAATTTAGTAACAAAGAAAGTATAGGAGACGAGTGCCACACTTGGATTCTACCTCTCCATTTTTAAATTATTGTCGGCTTTGATTTTGTGCCATCCTTGATCATTTGTCATATTTTAAAAAGTATGACAATGACTATGTTATAATTTGCTTTATTATTAACGGCATTTGATGACTTATATGTTTGCATATTTAAAGTAATATTTTTAAATAAGAGTAGTAGATGGTGTTAAAGTCAACAATGTCAATAATTTAACAACGAATTGAGTACTTTGAAGAGTTTTCTTCCTTTAATTGTAGATAACTTTATTGTAGATTAAATTTCACAAAACTACACTTATAATTACAAATATCACAAAACTATAAATTTAAGATGCAATTTTACAAAACTATGAATTTTGTTTAATTTATATAAAAAACCTGCAGACATAAGAAGTTGTTCTTCATATACATTAAGCGGATCCCACTTGTCAGGTTCCTGTGCAACACCTCTAAAATGTATAGTTTTGTTATAAAGTAGATACAAAATTTATAGTAAATTATAACCTAAAATCTATAATTTTATGATAATTTTATCATAATATATGTTGTTTTGTAAAATTTACTCTTAATATTAAAAGGTTAATGAAGTCCAGTGTCCTAATAACCGTGCATGGTTCAAGTTCATGTTAATTTACTTGTCCCTCTCGCTCTCAGGTGACCGCTTGTCTCAATCGGTGGTGACTATTCTCTGAGGTTGAATTAAGAAAAGTTGCCACTCCACCTCCACCTCGACCTGCACTCTTCAAAGTCGATTTTGACTGTAAGTCAAAACAAGAGCAGATTTTGACTGGGCGTCAACAGTGGTTTTATTGGGCATGCACGCGCGTCAAAAAGCTTGCCGTCCATGCGTGCCGTGCAGCCGGGATCCATCGACGGAGAAAAGGTGAGATATGATAAAAATAAAAAGGAAAAGGATAGAAATAAAAATGTATCAGAAATAAAAAATTGCATATTAAAATATGAGGATGATAAATAAATTAAAAAAACTTTAAAAATATAAGATGACGAATAATATAAGACGAAGGGAAGTAATACGGTCATAGTACGGAGCAGGAGTACTTAATATAAATGAGGTGTCGAGCGCATCGCTTTTGCGGTGATTGATGGTCATGGGCGTTGCCGGGTCTCGCACGCGTCGCTGGCAGTCCGACTCCGCTGGTAAACATCAGAATGATTGGTTGTTTGACAAGTTGAAGGAAAGGGTGTAGGGAAAAACTAATCGGAGCAGAAAAAGGTGAGGAAAAAGCATGGCCGATCCAGCAGTTTGCTGTTACTTGCACATGGAAGGGAAGCAAGAAAAAGACGGCCATGTAGCCCCCTCTGATCGCAAACGTGCTTCCTGGGAGCGCCGGTCCAATTGGGGCCACATGGAGCTCCTTTTCTTTCCTATCGGGCTAGGTAGTATACGATAATTTTGGCGAAGAAATGTCGTTCTGACGTTGATGTGATCTTGAAAACATTGCTTTCACACTAAACCATTTCGAATTTACGCCAATGTGCAAGCCTAGAGTGATACTAAGTAATTAATTTGAAACAAAAGATAAATACCAAACCTATAGCTTCATGCGGTGCAAAGAACTTATTCACATATCCCCGTTAAAACAAATAACACCACTACTCATACAAAAAATAAGGAACCTTATGTCATGAGTGATTGCAGGCAATAGCGGAGTGTGGACCAAATAGAATGGGGGTGGGAGGAGGGGGGTTGCTAGAGTCAGAGAAATATATCAACCAGCTATTCCAAGCCATTGAATTACTCCCTCTCTTTCTAAAATATAAGTATTTCTAAGTTTAGTTAAAGTCAAATTTTTACCACTTTAACCATTAATAATATATAATTAATAATATTTTTATTATTTAAAACTATATATTTGAATTCATCGTTAAATAAACTTTTATAAAAACTATATTTTTATATTAAAAATTATGTACTTTTTAAAATATTATTGATAAAAGTTAAAAATTTTAAAATGTTTATATTTTAAAACGGATGTAGTATATTGCTACTACTTGTCGGCACACACCATGATTCTATGTGTGTATCTGGCACAGGTGAGGTTACGTGGATCTTTGTCTAACAAACTTACCCGCTGATGAATCCTTGATCTAGTCAGAGCCTTCGGTGCAGAACTCACGGTAGATCAGCACGGCAAGGTGTAGGGTCGGAGGCTACTTCCTCACCTCATGCTTGGCTCTTCAGAAACTTTCACGAGCCAAGTGGGGCCACGTGATGGCTGGCCGACCCTTGGCTCTACCAGTGATGGTAGTGGAGGTGCTAGATAAATATAGATAAGGGTGCAGTTCAAGGCTAATCCTCGATGCTGAGCTGTTGTGGGCTTTGGACTTTGGGTGTGGTTATTTACAAAAAGGAGGTACAAATTTTGGTCACGGAAAAGGAGATAGAAATAAAATACAAACCTAAACATATATTGCATTTTGTATTTTGGTCTGACTTCGAACATAAACCCGCCCATGGGCGATTGTGATCGCGAATAAGCAGGAGCTGCAGGGGCCACGAGTAAAGCTCAGTGTACATAAGAAAACAATGACAGGAAGCACTAACAGATAAAGATAACTGGAGCGAATAACCAGAAATCACAATCACATGGGCGCAGGCCCTCGACCACGTGACGACAACGGCCGCGCGAGTGAAAACAATGCATTCGGCACAGCCGGCCCACCACGCGAGGAAAACGTGCTCCACTCCACCACTTGCCGAGAAAGTTCCGCCCTCCTTATCCTCGTGGGAATAAAAATGCGTGAACTTTATCCTTCTCGCTACGCGCACAACTTAAAACCGACGAATGGTGCTTTTGACCAAACCAGTTTGGTGTATTATAGAGTTATTCGGTTTTCGATCGAGAATCGAACTTGATACTGTAGCAAATTTGGCTAAGCCAGTCAGTTTTATCGGCTAGCCGATTGGTATTTTGTCAAATAAAAACCGACCTTTTCAACTTTTCAAACTGATTTTTTCAGCTAAAAAGTTAAAAACCAAAATAAATTGAATTTTAAAATTTTACTTTTAAAATGGTAAAATGGTAGCTTTTGAAGAAATGAACTAAAAACTAAAAAACTTATCAAAAGCTCATTTTTTGACTTTTGGTCATGAAGAAGCTAAATATATATTGTAAAAATCACCAGTCACTGCTCTAACAGCAAGATTTTTAACTAATCATTTGTTTTAAAAACTTAAAAGTTCCAATTCAAACAAACAGGTATGAGTTTCACCACTGTATCAGTGGTACTCCCTCTATCTCATTCATTTTTTAACTTTTAAATATCATAACTTCACTATTTATTTTATTTAAATATTCATGTAAATATAAAAATAAATAAACCATGTTTAAAATATTTATTCTAATGAATATTTTCTAATAAAATGAATTATATTTCATAACTTTTAAATAAGATAAAAAGTAAAAAACATGATTTTTAAAAATTAAAAGCAACACTTAAAATAAAACCGAGGGACTACTCCTCTTCTTTATGCTTCATGATAGATCAAACTGCCTCCTCTACGTACTAGGGGGTATGGCATATACTAATTGAAGATCGATCAATTCTACTTGAAAGTGCATTTTCTAGACAATCCAATGAGGTTTGACCATAAAACCTGGCGATAAGAACATGCCTTTTTTTCGCGTGCGCATAGCAATTGCAGGTGGAATCCAAAAACAGATGGATGCGTAGTGGCGTCTCCGCGCATCAACATGCGGTGGTAGATTAGAGAAATCGTGAGCCGCGACAGCGACCCGCCGGCCACCTGCCTTTGCGTTCCACAAGTGGCCCCACCGCCCGCGGACTTATACTTAATTAAAAACGTTTATGAATTCGAGGTTCGCCGAATCACATTCTACGCGACTGAAGTATTCCAAGTTAATTAAAAACGCCATCTGTTTTCTATGCGCTAAAAATAGTCCTCTGCAAAAAAAAAAAAAAACCACGCCGCGAGGGCTCGCTGAACACGTGAAGCTGGACGGCTCGGATCGCTCTCCGCCCCCGCGGGCCATATTTATTCTTCGGTCTGCTCGGTGGGCCCGCCGACGGAGGCCTTTCGTCCTACTCCCCTCCACCTTCTCTCACGGTGGCCAGCTCACTCGTACTACGAATCAATGATCAGTCAATGGTCAAATAAGCCTGCTGCTGGGGCTTGCCGTTCGGCTATGGTCGACCTCACTTCACTTGGCGCGTCTCAACTCTCAAGTCTCAAGAGCTCCCCTGTCCTTTCCCGTGCATAAGCTTGTGCGCACGTGTTTAACATAAGAAAACAAATCCGGAGCAATATCACTCATAAAACAAGAAAAACAGCAATGTCATGTGTTTTAAATTATACCGTAGTCAATCTAGATTTTAAACTACAATCTCTCTGAAACCATAGACTTTATCGACTAATTGACGTAATGACCACCAAGAGTGCATACATCTTATGTTGTAATTTGTACACACACATCTCCAACTCTTTATAGAGTTGAATTAGCATAAGATTCAAACTACTGCATATAAGTATTTTTTTTCGTATGTGTCAAATTATATTAAGAGTTAACAAAATTGGTAAAAATTGACTGGTTTCACGAAAAACCAGTGAAATCAGTCCAGCTCGATTTCTTCAAATGATCGATTTTTCAGAAAAAAAACAACATTGTGTACTGTAGAAAAAAATTGTAGTTTCACTGATTAACTGACCGATTTTTAAGCACCGTAGCAAATAGCTACTGTAGTGGGTTTTTGAACTTTGATTATATTATATACCCGGTATACATGCCCCCCTCCTCTTTCATCGTGTGAAAATGTCTAATCCCTCAACACCACATTCCTAAATGGATGTTATGTTTCCAATGAGAGATGGGTGACTCGGCGACAACAAAACTCACACCCCTTGCTGTGCAGGGGTGGGCACATGCAGGGGCTTTGGGAGTCGTGCCCTTTGCCCTAGAAGGCATTTGCGATGACCGATCGACACCCCTCCCCTCCCGCTCACCCCATCCAATGAACAGGTATGTCCCCGCACAGGTGGTGGCCCTAAGAAAATCTAGGTTTCGTATGACTCCTGACCAATTGTATCATCATATATTGTTGTTGTAATCCTCAGCTATGATAAACACGTGTGCAATATACATCAAACCAAAGTCATCATTACACATTAGGTTTGCACACATATATATATTTGATAAAAGCCATCATTACATCGAGGCTAAATCTCATGTCCAGCAAATCATTCATCATTTTTATGGAAAAAATTAATGATGAAATCAACCACAGACCAGTTGCCATCGATCTTCGAGGATACGACACGCAGTATCCAAGATATCACTTGGTGTGGGTAAAATGAGCATCATGATTCGATCTCTTATCCTTCATTCCATATTTGATAGCCTCTAGTATTGTACATGAAACTTCGATCTCTTAGATATCACATGACAAAATAACCAAGGAGTACAGTCTCTCTTAATTTGGAACAAAGGAATTTTTCTGTTTTCTATATTTTTTCTATGAAATTAAATTGATTCATATAAAATTATTGTATTTCAAAATATACCTAATAGTTAAATCTTAAGGCCCCTTTGTTATAGCTTACTGAGTACCTTTTCTAACGACCCTTTCATGAGCTATCAAAGAGTTTGGGGTAAGCAATTAGGTGAAAAAGCTAGCACAAATCATTCTAAAATGAGATATGACAAAAGCTGTAAAAATCTAACTTATCTGGCTTATCTCTAGCATAACCTAGTTTTAAAAAGGCTTTAGCTGATAAATTGCTCCATCATGTAAGCCAAAGCCGATTTTTCACATGGCGAATATATTTCAAACGGGTCCTTAAATGGCGTGAGCCCAGGGCAATTCATCAGAGGCCATGCCTAAGCGAGGGAATCCAGAAAAAGCCATTAGTAAGCGTTGCATCTGTGAAACGCCATGGCTAAAGGAGCTGCGCGTCGTCCGCTAGCACCATTCGACTCCAACAGCATTTTTTATTTTTTTTTCACCCAAAACTTAAAAGTTAATGGACGTCTTTGCCTCTGCCCGTCCCAGAACCACGCAGGCCATACTGTTTTTGAAATCTATTTTCATTTTTTGAGTTAATAAATGATGAAATTTCATGGCAAAACGTTTAATTAAAACTGTTAAAATTTTTAATATCAAATTTTATATTTTTCCTAATTTTAACTGATTTAATCTATTTTTCTAATTTATTTTGAATTTTTTGAATTAGTAAATAATAAAATATGGTTAGAAGGTGTTCCCTGACGCTCAAGTATTGATCTCTGGCTCCATCGTGTTTAGCCGTGGCCTGCGTGGTTCTGGGAAGGGCAGGGGCAAAGACGTCCGTTAACTTTTAAGTTTTGGGTTGAAAAAAATAAAAAATACTGTTGAAGTTGAATGGCTTTCTCTGGATTCCCTCACTTACATGGCTCCTGATGAATTGTCCCGCATGAGCACGAGCATGTCTAGATTTATTATATTCATATTCATATACTAGTCGTTAGAAAATTTGTTAAAAAAATACAGAATGAAGATTCACATGCACCATATTTTTACATTCAATGCATATATATGTTGTAGTACATGACTTTCTAGAGCATGTGATTTTCATATAAATATAAAATGTTATCTTTATGATAATGTCAAATCTAATTTCAAAACATTTATTTACCATCACGAATCACACAAGAGCCTTGGTCTGTCATACACAAATTTACATTTAGATTTGATCAAACATATCTTGGCTATTTTTTAAAAGATAATGAAATTTTATACTATAAAAGATAAATTCTAAAAATTCTTAGGTGAATTTAAATGTATAATCTCATACTATTAATGGTAACCAAATCTACGTTGCATGAAACCCAAACATTATTTTTTTATGGAGAAAGTTTTTTCAAAAAAGATACTCATGATATTTAAATTTAACATTTTCTTTATGTAGAAAATTAATGATGAGATCCGGTCTATAAACATGACACACTTAGCTCAGGAAGGCTACAAAAGCCACCGGTAACACAACAAGGTGAGATTGTTCTCAGAAGCAGGATGTCACAAAAAATTTACCGGATTACCCTCTCATTGCACATGCCCGTAACTATATTTTCAATTTTTTGCGAGATCTAACTTATAAACATGATACACTTAGTTCAAGACGGGCTAGAAAACCGGCGGTTACACAACCCGACACCCTTGAATTGCGGGTTAGCTCTCCAAAGCAAGACGTCATAAATTTACCAGATCGCGCTCTCGTAGCACAGGCCTAGGCCTGTAAGAATGTTTCCCAATTTGCCCCCGTCATCTAAGGCTCTGTTGGAACGCAGGAATTTTAAAAAAATTCACAGAAATTTCGTAAAAATTTTATAGAAAAAAATAAATAAATTGAAAAAATTTCTCCCTTCGGGGCCTAAACTAGCAGCGTGTTACTCTTAGCCATTTCTTTCGCTTTCCCCACCCTCCGCCCATCATTTCCGCCTTCGCCTAATTCCGTGTCCACACCCCTCCATGAACCTGTGGTCGGACGACAACGCCTCCATGATGGAGGCTTTCATGTCAGCCGACCTCCCCGGCCTTCCCTGGGCCGCCATAGGAGGCGGCGGCGGCGGCGGCTCGGCTGGCGGGACGCCGCCTCCGCCGCAGCACCAGCAGATGCCGACGGCGGTGCTCGGGTTCAACCAGGACACGCTGCAGCAGCGCCTGCAGGCCATCATCGAGGGGTCGCGGGAGACCTGGACCTACGCCATCTACTGGCAGTCCAACGTCGACGCGGCCTCCGGCGCGTCGCTGCTCGGGTGGGGAGACGGCTACTACAAGGGCTGCGAGGAGGACAAGCGCCGGCGGAGTCCGCTCACCGCCGCCGCCCAGGAAGAGCAGGAGCACCGGAAACGCGTGCTCAGGGAGCTTAATTCGCTCATCTCCGGCGGCGCCGCCGCGCCCGACGATGCCGTCGAGGAGGAGGTCACGGACACCGAGTGGTTCTTCCTCGTCTCCATGACGCAGTCCTTCACCAACGGGTCCGGCCTCCCCGGGCAGGTGTTCTTCTCCGGACAGCCCACCTGGATTGCCTCCGGCCTCTCCTCCGCGCCGTGCGAGCGCGCGCGCCAGGCCTACACCTTCGGCCTCCGCACCATGGTGTGCGTCCCCGTCGGCACCGGCGTCCTCGAGCTTGGCTCCACCGACGTCATCTTCCATACCGCTGAGAGCATGGCCAAGATCCGCTCGCTCTTTGGGGGCGGTGGTGCGGGGGGCGCGTCGTGGCAGCCGCAGCAGCAGCCCGCGGCCGGGGCGGACCAGGCGGAGACGGATCTCTGGCTCGCCGACGCTCCGGTTATGGAGATGAAGGACACCATGTCGCATCCGCCGGCCGAGATCTCCGTCTCCAAGCCGCCGCCACCGCCGCAGATCCACTTCGAGAACGGGAGCACCAGCACGCTCACGGAGAACCCCAGCCCCTCCGTGCAAGCGCCCTCTGCACCGCAGCCGGCGGTTCCTGTGGCGCCGCAGCGCCACCAGCACCAGCAGCATAGTCAGGCACAGCAGGGCCCGTTCCGCCGGGAGCTCAACTTCTCCGAGTTCGCCGCGTCCAATCCTTCCATGATCTCGGGTCCGCCGTTCTTCAAGCCCGAGTCCGGCGAGATCCTCAACTTCGGTGCCTACAGCACCAGCCGGAGAAACCCCTCGCCGGCGCCTCCCACCACCACCGCAAGCCTCAGTACTGCACCCGGGAGCCTCTTCTCGCAGCACAACGCGACCATGACCGGGGCCGCGACGAACGACGCCAAGAACAACAACAACAACAACAACAACAAGCGTTCCATGGAGGCCACATCCCGCGCCAGCAACACCAACCTCCACCCGGCGGCGACGGCTAACGAGGGCATGCTGTCCTTCTCGTCCACGCCGACCACGCGGCCGGCCAAGTCGGAGTCGGACCACTCGGACCTGGACGCGTCGGTGCGCGAGGTGGAGAGCAGCCGTGTCG
>BCLH01000605.1:14724-37277 GCA_001602315.1 Zoysia pacifica
CGGTAAACCGCGCGATTTGCGCGGTAAACCACCCGATTAGCGCGGAAAGCCGTTCGATCTAGTGGGTTTCCGTGGCAGCGAAGGTGAGATGGTTGTTTTTGTGTTTTTTTTTCAAATATTGGTCGATTTGTTAGCAAATTTAGAACATAGTTGGTCATTTTCAGAAATTGTTGGTTGTAAGATGTTAGATCATTCCGATTCGGTTTGGGAGCACGGGGACAACGTGTATCTCGGGTTTCGTTGCAAATATTGCAAGGCCGTGAAGAGAGGGGGTGGTGCCACACGATTCAAGCAACATTTGCCACATCGTGGAAGCAACGTGATTGGGTGTCCTTATGTTTCTACGGACGTGTGGGACTATTTTCGTCGAGAGCTTGATAGAACCGCCGAGCGGAGGAAGGACCGAGCTAAACAGACCTTTAGACAGCACCAAGTTGCAGGTCGGAGAAATGTCAATGAGCAGGACGATGAGGAAATACAGGCTGTCATGAGGTTATCTAGAGAGGAGGAGGAATTCCGACAGCGTCAGTGTTCGTATGGTGGTCAGTTCGAGAGTGGTGGTGCTGGTGCTGGTTCATCGCAAGGTGCTTCTGGTTCGTCGCAGGGAGGTGGTGGTTCTGGATTGTTTGGTATGATGAGGAGGTCCGTATCACAGAGGTCAAGTAATGAACGGATTTAAACTAGGATCGATACAGGTCCATAGACTGCGAAGAGCAAGCTAGCAAAGTCGGCCATTGGAAGCGCATGGTCAAAAAATTTTCATACAGAAGCCATCTTTGGTAGAAAAGCCGATAGTCCATACTTTGTTAGTACTATAAAAGAGACACAGAGATGGGGTACGAGACATTTATTTTATTGTATTACATGTTTCGTTATATGTTATCATATTTATGTCGTGTGTCATAATATTTGCAGGTGAGGGCGTGTCTAGCCTAACTGGGAGGGAAATAGATGGCACGTATCTTGATGCTAACGAGCAAGACATCAAGAAAGCATTCAATAAATTCAAGATGGAGTGGTCGATGTACGGTGTCACGATTATGTGTGACTCTTGGACTGACTCTACAGAGATGAGCTTGATAAACTTTATGATCTATTGTAATTGTGTCATATTTTTTCAGAACTCATGTGATGTTACTGGGCACAACCAATCTACAGACTTCATATTCAAGGTACGAAACATATGTTTATTCTATAGCACTATTTGTTTTATTTGCAGTTATGATATTTGAACAATGAAACGGTCTTGTGCAATATTTGTTTTATTTGTACCTATGGTATTTTTAACAATGAAACATTCTTGTGCAAGAAATGAATAAGGTATGCATTGATGTAGGTGTAGACAATATTGTGCAGTTTATTACAGACAATGGTTTAAATTATAAAAAAGCGTGCAAGCTGCTAATAAACAAGTATCCTCATATTGTCTGGCAACCATCTGTGGCCCATTCAATCAACCTGATGCTAAAGGCTATTTGGGAGTTTTCAGAGCATAAAGCTATGATACAGTCGGCTCGTAATATTTCTCGTTGGTTGTATAATCATAATCAGTTGCACTCTATGATGACCAATGCTATTGGTAGTGAGTTGATAAGATGGAATGCAACACGTTTTAGCACAAATTACATGTTTTTTGAGAGTATGCTTCGTCGGAGAGAAAAATTCATAGCATGAATGGGTTCTGAGATATTTTTAAATAGTAAATTTGCCAATACTGAGGACGAAAGGCATGCTCACTCTTGCCTAGCAAACATGTCATGATGGGATTCAATGAAACATGTGGTAGATGCAGTGCAACCTTTGTATGCGTTTCTTCGGTTTGCTGATCAAGACAAGAGCCCTACCTTAAGTGAAGTACTTCTCAGATATCATTTATGTAAAAATGAGTATGAAGCTCTTTATATGAATGATGAGCGAGAGATAGAGGTATATGGACATTATAAATCGTAGGATGGTGGACATTTGCAATGATACCTTTGTAAATGCAGGTAATACATACTTACGAAAAAACATTATTGTATTTTTTGTTTCTACTGTAACAATATCTAACTATTGTTACATGTGCAGCTGGATTTTTAAACCCAAGAAGTCACTATTCTTACGGGATGGGTCGAAATAAGATGAACGATAATCGAGAGGCATTTACACACATAGCATCAACCGACTTGTGTGTGCATGCCCTGTAGGAGGCAGAAATTTTTAGAAGAAAACAAGGTTTATTCGGCACTGAGTTGACTAATAGAATGACAGTGGATAAGAATACTTCTCCTGCAGTTTGGTGGAACATGTTTGGAGGTGACACACCTTATTTCCAGTAGCTTGCATTGCGAATAGTCTCAAAATATGCATCATCCAGTGGTTATGAGCGCAACTGGAGTACATTTGGATTGATCCACACGAAGGTGCGTAACAGATTATCCCATGAGAAATTACAGAAACTGGTGTATGTTAACTATAACCTTTGGATCCGTATGCGTGATGTTTCATAGACATATAAGCCACCAGAAGTCGATCCATTTGATCGTCTCATAGAGCTGTCGTTGTATGATTCTTCAAATCCTATTCGAGAATGGATGGAACATGGGAGATTTAATTCTGACCCTGTTTTTGATGAAGAGGGCATCGAGACTGACAGTCTTGTACCCAGCCGTCTTGTTACAGATGATGACACTAGTAGACAGTTGCTGCGCTTGTCTCGTGCGGCAACAATATCTGAATAGGCAGATCAAAATGTGGGTGATACTCACATAGTCAAGAGAAAGGTTCAAAGTGCAAGACAGAAAAAAGTGGTAAAAAGATGATGTTAAGAAGCAAAGGAAAAGGTAAGAATGTAGACAGTGATGACTCCACAGATTCTGGAGACGCTAGACAAAGCCCAGTCTACCAGAAATCAAATGATAGCAGCTTTCGGACTATATCTGAAGACCTACCAGGCAGTATGGTTACTGAGTCACAGGCACCGGTCACAACTCATCATTTCACAGGTAACAAATTTTTTGCATCATACGATCAATTTTGACTCATTTATCTTACACTTCACTTCTTTTGCAGGTGAGACAGACTATACCCATGCTACACAGGATGAGGACTATGGTGCTCTACAGTCACCAAGGACATCAATGGGGGAGGCAGCATTACTACGTCACATATTATTCTGCGTCAGACAGTGATTCTTCATACAACCAAAGTAATGAGTACTATAATTATCCGTATGGTGATCGTAGCACACAACCTCCCACCATATGGATATACCAATGGCAAAATCTAGGGTTTTATAACATGTTATACTCGCAATGGGAGACAACTACTGCTTGGACAGGACAATCTTGGAATGAATTCAAAGCGAAGTTGTTAGCTACCAGAGGAATTCAACTCCTCTCAAGTGAAGAGTGCGACAATGCATATTTTGATTGGAGTATAATCCACAAGTAAAATGTGCTTCGAAAATTTTGGATTTGTTGTGAATGAACAACATGTATATATGGATTTATTGTGTTTCGAACTTTGAATTTGTTATGAATGAATAACTGTCTTTTATTTGTGGATGAAGTATGTTATGAATGTTGATATTAAAAAAAATTAGAATAGGTCATACCCAAATTTCTAGCACTTTTTAATCTAATTTCTTAATTTTCACTAATTTCTCGGTTTTTAGATAAATCAAACGGTTTACCGCAAAAATCGCGTGGTTTTCAGCAAAAATCGCGCGGTTTTCAGCAAAAACCGCTCGGTTTTCGCTGTTACCGATTTTCAGGAAAACCGAGCGGTTTACCGCTCAAACCGCGCGGTTTACCGCAAAAACCGCTCGGTTTACCGTTTTCGAACCGTCCAAACCATCCCAAAATTTGAAAATTGAAATTTGAACGAAAAACCGAACGGTTTTAACGTTTTTCGCGGTTTTCATCAAACCGCTCCCGGGCGGTTTTTACGGTACAAATGATAAGTTAAACCCTGGTGGTCAGTTGAAAAGTTGGATGGTGAAGTAGTGATTGTTGGTTTTTGTAATATACATTTAGCTTTTCTGCACACCAAAAGCCGAAAAAGCTGCCCTCAGTGAGCTTTTCAGTTTTTAGTTCATTTCTGCAAAAGCTAGCTATTCAGCATTTCAAAAGCTAGCTTTTTAGAATCTTGTTTGTTTTAACTTCTCAGTTTTCAGCTTTTCAGCTGGAAAAGCTAGCTGAAAAGCTAAAACAAAGAGGGCCTAAGTGTTGGCCCGCATTAAGGTCGCTCGTGGTAGTTAGGATTTTAGAAACCATTCAAAAACGGTTGGTTTCATAATTTTCGGTGAAGTCGGTCCAATCCGTTTTAGGTAGATGACTAGTTTTCTGTGAAAAATCAAACCTAGCACTGTAGCAAATTTGCCCTAGCCTACCAGTTTTCTCAGCTAACCAGCTGGTTTTTGGCACCATCGAAAATCGAATCTGAACCGGTTTCTTCTAAAACCCTGGTGGCGATGCAAGGTGCTGAGGTAAGATAGTGGCGGACCTTCCATTATTGAAGGGCACTCAGTTGAATGCCCAAATTTTATCAAACGCTTGAAGCATATATTTTTTATATTTGATATATATGCATATATGTATAGAAATTAGGATTATAATCCATTAAATTTGAGATAAAAACTAAGGAAATGAAGATAAATACACATTTCATCTTTTTAAAAAAAAAGAATATTCTCAACTATTAAATTATCACTTAAATTATTTTGCTGCTTGATTTGTTTGAATACCTAGCTCATAGACTCTGAGTCTGCTGTAAGAAGGATCATTTACCAGTCCTTGCTTTGGTGTAGAGAAGGTATCAGCTCCGGATTCGTTGTCCAAGCTTGATGCAGTCAATGCCTTGTGTCGCTGGTGATGACCAAGATGTCTTATGATGTACCCACTCAGTTTTTAAATTGGTATCCTCATTTTGATTTTTAATATTTATTTTGCCCATTTATCTTATTTAAATTTTTTTGATAAATTTCATAGATTTTGTTATAATTTGATTTATCGTTAAAGTTATTTAAATAACAATTTAAAATTTTACACATTTAAATTAAATTTTTTTTGAATATAACGAATAATCAAAGTTGATTATAGACATAAACGGTGATAGCAATTTAAAAAGGTAGGGAATATAATATAAAAGAATATACCCGAGAACTCCGTTGCAGTGCACTGATCGAAGAGTTACGTACGAATTATAAAAAACCTCGAATGAAGAGCTGGTCTCCCAATCAGAAGAACGCGAGCCCAAATATTTGAATTTTCAAATCAAAACTTGTCTCTTATAACAATGATGAACTAGTATGCATACTCGATAGGCAATCGAGGACCATCCCAGATTAGCATATATTTGTGGCCGAACTCTGAAGCACAAACTGCTCGACGCACTGATAGGGACGGTCAGCTGCTCCTACACTTCTCCTCCGGCTCGCAACCGCGGGTGTACTTGTTCGCATTGCTGCCGGCACGGTCGAGCCCCTTGTTGCCAGGCACCCTGTCGCCGTTCAACGCGTCGTAGGATATGTCGCCGGCGGCCTCCTGAACGGCGGCGCTCATGAGGAGGAGCACCACCAGGGACAGGCTCAGGACGGTCAAGTGCAGCTTACCCTTGGCCATTACGGTTTGGTGAGCGGAGAAAGAGTGAGTTAATTTGGCCAGTCTTAAATGCATGGTTAATTGGTCATGCATCGCTTTATTTGGTCGTTATTAGGAACTGATGGATGAAATGGATGTTTCCTGAGCAGTTCACGGGAGATTTTCTAAGTTTGGGCTCTCTTCATGACTGGTGGGAGAAAGTTTCTTGACAGATTGTTTCGTTCCTTAAATAGTACTGTCGGGATTATGTACCTAGGTATCTGCGAACTCAGAATAAATACAAAGACGTGGCCGTAACCCATAGCCCACGGCGCTTACGAGAGACTTCACCACACCGAGCTAGGAAGAGATGTCCTGACCTCCTGGGGTCGGGGCCGCCCGAATACAACAGCCTGACCATAGAAGGGTCGGAGCCCCATCACGACAAAACCTAGCCAATCAACAGCTAGGGGCGACACACCCGCCAAGGGTCGTCCACCGCCATAACGGCCAACTTCTGACAAACACAGAAATTTCTGGCAATGTACAACATGAGGTAAAGTAGCCCTGTTGAAGGTAAAGCAATTTAAAAGAAGATAAAACGTTCCGGCGGGAGATAAAGCATTCCGGCGAACAGTAAAGCTAAACGGTAAAGTGTCCTTTGTTCTCTACGATTAGACAAAAGACGAGCGGAGGACACCGATAACTTGCTCCAATGTCGGCGGGCACCAAAGGACCAACTTCGTAGAAGACCGCGGCCTCACTCGTTAGGGGACCGCCTGGTTTCGTAGATGCCAAGTTTGTAACTCCGGTCTGACCCCTATATAAAAGGGTATCGAGGGCCTTAGACGATGAGATCCACTGAGTTACAACACACGCATACACCACTCACACACGCTAGGATTCTTGTTCGAGCGAGAGCCCTTCCGCCATTGTACTCCTGTTTTCAAGTTCATCCGATCCATCTGCTCTTTGGACATAGGGTGTTACACCTTTGCGGCGGCCCGAACCAGGTTAAATCTCGAGTCTTTTGTAGACTAGATCATATCGATACGAAGAGCGCACCAAATCCTTCTCCAATTACGTAAATTCTACTATGCTGATAGTTAGAACACCGACAGTTAGTGCGCCAGAAGGGGGGTTTTTGTCGTGCATTTTCGTTCGCCTTTTTCGATGCTTCGATTTTTGTTCTGGTGGGAGAGACCTTGATCTCTCACCTTCGTTTTAGGAGCTTCACGGTTGCCATCGCTCGTGATGGTCGATCGTGATGTGCCCCGTCTTTACTGTCGGTCAGGCCTTTCGCTTCGGGAGCATGGACTTTGTTGCCGATCAAGGCGGTGAGATTCATCTTCAGGCCCCGCACGCACGGCCCGTCATTGTTAGGCTTACATGGTGCTGGGTCATGACCCGGCTCGAAAGTGTTTCATGCTGCAGGCTCCTAAGGCCGCAAAGGAAAGGACTCTCGGCAAGACTCCAAAGGCGACACCTCTCCACGTCACCGTGCACTCTCTGTCGTCGAGGAGGTCCTCTGGTGCAAAACTGTTGCTGTCGGGGGCGATACTCCGGGCAAAGAAGCCAAAGCGATGAGCGCCAGCGCTCGAGCCCGAGCGCGGTCCACCTACCAGTAGATTATAGATGGTGGCACGCCCATCTTCGACAGTTCACTCGAGAACCTGTGGCGGCGGCCTACGTCCTCAACGAGTTTGCCACGCCCGACAATCCCATGCTCAAAGAGACCTACGATCGTCTACGCGTCTACCTCCAAGACGCGCTCCAACAATCAGAACCATCGCTCATGCCGTAGCACTCCGAGGTCCGTAACACCCAATCACCGCGCACCGACCGACGAAGCCCAGCCCGAGACAGCCACGGTGGTCGGACAGAGGTACGAGATCCTGTACCGTCGGTTGGATCTATTCACCAACGCCTCGAGGAGCATCGTGACATTCGCCACCCCATCGACGCCAAAAGACAAGGCAGGAGCGAGCGCCATGCCGAGTCCAGGCGGGAACAAACTCCCGACCGCCGCAATCGATGACACAGCTACGACCACCTTCAGAGCCCTAGTTCTAACGAGGTCGGGCCCCGGGCATTCTGGTCGTAGATCCGGAGAACAAAGTTTTCGCAAAGATTTCGCGCTCCGACCAACATCGTCAAGTACTCTAGTGAGACCAACCCGACCCACTGGCTCGAAGATTATTGCCTCGCTTGCAAAGCCGGGGTGCGGATAACATGTTCGCCATCTAGTATCTGCCATTGTCCCTGTCCGTCTCTGCCGGGGGTGGCTCGAGCATCTTTCGGAGGGTTGCATCCGCGACTGGTCCGACCTCCGGTACATCTTCGTCGGCAACTTACAGGGACCTACACTCGGCCAGGTAACTCCTTAAATCTGAAAATCTGCAAGCAAAAGTCAAGCGAGTCGCTTCGAGACTACATCCGACGCTTTTCGCGCAAACGCAATGAGCTACCCGACGTGAGCGACGCCGATGTCATCAACGCCTTCACCTGTGGCATGACCTCCAAGGCTCTCGTTCACAAGTTGAGGTGTAAAAACCCTCGGATGGCCCGTGCCCTCCTCGACATCGCCACCACCTTCGTCGCTGAGGAGGCTGTCCAGGCCAACTTCGACCGGAATCGGGGCAAAGACAAGGAGAAGTCCTAGTCCGACCCCAAGTCCGATCAGCGTCCCGACCATCGAGACAACTGGTTCGGCGGCGGCTCGAGCAGCAAGAGACCTAAGAAGATCCGGCAACACGATGACTAGTTCGTGGGCGTCACCGAGCGACAGCCACGATCCCAAGCAAGGAAGCCGGTTGATCACAACAACCATTTCAAGAAGGTGCTCGACAAACCCTGCACCAACCAGTCGACCCCTGTCAAGCACACTCTTCGGGACTGCCACATGATGAAGCAATTCTTCAAAGGTAACTTTCATCCTGATTCTCGCCAACCTTCACGTCTCGACCCTCCTGTGAAGGACGCCGAGGGTGACATCGATATAGCCTTCTTCGAGCTGGAGGACTGCCTGATGATCTTCGGTGGGTCGGTGGCCTACGAGTTTTGGCGCCACCACAAGCAGACCTGGCGAGAAGTCAACATCGCCGGCCCTGCTGTCCCTACCTACCTCAAGTGGTCAGAAGCTCCGATCACCTTTGATAGGTCTAACCACCCCGACCACGTGCCTCAGCTAGGGCGTCTTGCTCTATTGCTCGACCCGATCATCGGTACCACGCACCTCATCAAAGTCTTCATGTACTGCGGCAGCGCCCTCAACAACCTCTACATCGACACTTTCAAGGCTATGAAGCTCTCGAAGTCCGACCTCCGTTCGAGCCACGCTCCCTTTCACAGAGTCATTCCTGGGGGCAGCGCGGTGCCCCTGGGTCAGATCACCCTCCTGGTCACCTTCAGCGATCGCGACAACTTCAGGACCGAGAAGCTGTCCTTCGAGGTGGTCGATTTTGTCAGCACCTACCACGCCATCCTCGATCGACCCTGCTACGCCAAGTTCATGGCCGTCCCCAACTATGTCTACCTCAAGCTGAAGATGCCGAGGCCCGAATTCATCACTGTAGCGTCCCGCTTCAAGCACGCGCTCGCCTGCGAGCAGGAAAGCTTTGAGCTGGTCGTCGCTCTCGCGGGGTCGGTCCCGAATGAAGAGATTCGCAAGACCAAGGGGTCGGCTCCGGCCCTCGACTCCAAACCTTCAACCTCTACATCCTTTGAACCCGCCAACGACTCCAAAGAAGTCATCCTCAACCCCTCTGACCCGACCAAGAAGGCCAGGGTCGGGACAGTGCTCTTTGAGAAATAGGAACGCACGCTTGTCGACTTCCTCGTTCGGAATTGAGACGTCTTCGCCTGGGCACTCTCTGATATGCCGGGCATCCTGAAGGAGGTCGCCTAGCACTCCCTCAACATCATTCTCGGATCCAGATCGGTGAAGCAATGACTTCGACGTTTTGACGACAAGAAGCGCTGAGCTTTCAGAGAAGAGATTACTAAGCTGCTAAACGCTAAGTTCATTCATGAGGTCTACCACCCCGAGTGGCTAGCCAAACCTGTAATGGTTAAGATGAAGAATGGAAAATGGAGAATGTGTGTTGACTATTCGAGTCTCAACAAGGCATGTCCAAAGGATTTGTTTCCTTTGCCGCGCATAGATCAGGTGGTCGACTCCACCGTCGGCTGTGAAACCCTTAGTTTTCTCGATGCATACTTTGGGTACCATCAGATCTCTATGCGCGGCCTTGACCAGTCAGCCACATCTTTCATCAGTCCGTTTGGCTCATTCTGCTACGTTACCATGCCGTTCAGGCTCAAAAATACCGGCGCCACGTATCAGTGCTGCATGCAGAAGTGCTTCCACGGCCAGCTGGGTCGAAACTTGGAGGTCTACGTGGACAACATAGTTATCAAGACTCGGCAAGCTGCCGACCTCATCGAGGACCTGGAGGAGACATTCGCCAACCTTCGAAGGTACCGCGTCAAACTCAACCCAGAGGAGTGTGTCTTCGGTGTTCCCTCCAACAAGCTGCTCGGGTTCGTCATCTTCAAGCGCGGCATCAAAGCCAACCCTGAGAAGATCATCGCCATCCGCAACCTCGGACCCGTCAACAACATCAAAGGTGTTTAGAAGCTCACCGGGTGTTTGGCAGTACTCAGTCGTTTCATCTCCCAACTCGGCGAGAAGGCCATGCCGTTCCATCGACAACTGTGCAAATTCGACAGCTTCACCTAGACCGTCGAGGCCTAGGAGGCGTTCGAGCAACTCAAGACTCTACTGTCGACTCCGCCGGTCTGAGCCACTGCTCCTCTACATTCCCGTAACCTGATGGGACACGCCATGGCTGTCAGGCGCAAGTGGATGGGACATGCACACGCGGCGCGCTCTCTAAGCCTTCCAATCGACGCCATCCGCCGTCCACGTGGACGCCGCGGGATCGTGCGATCGTCAAAACCAATACTGATGTCCGTTACTAACGCCGTGAGATCGAATCCCACGAACCCAGGTAGCCGAGGGCCGAACGCCAAACCGATAGTCCCAGCACCTGCCTGGGGCACTGATCATGGAGTATGGCCAGTCCATCTGGTCCGACCTAAGCGCGATGCTGATCATGAGACAAGGCCGATCCTAAAACTCAACCAACGATGAGAGTTGGTTCTGACTGCCCTCGGTAGTCGAGAAATTTCATTTCAAATACTAAACCCCCGACCGACCCTTCAGATCGCCCAGGGGCTCGAGGGCTTCGCCCTACGGGCGCGCTCGCGTGCCCCGTAGGATTTCTACATATGAAGAATGAAGACTAAACCACCGACCAACCCATCAGATCGCCCGAGGGCTTGGGAGCTACGCCCTACGGGCGTGCTCGCGCGCACCCGTAGAATCAACGACTGAAGATCGATGACCGAGCGAAGACTAAACCCCCGATCGACCCTTTGGATCGCCCGAAAGCTACGCCCTACAGGCGCGCTCGCGCACCTGTAAGATTTCTATGTGCGAAGGAGTAAGACTGAACCCCTGACCGACCCTTCGGATCGCCCGAGGGCTCAGGGGCTATGCCCTACGGGCGTGTCTCGCGTGCGCTCGTAGGATCAAGCTTCAACAACTATCAAAGATCAGTACAGCGCCGCCTCAACAAAGTTTGCAAACGGTGTAGGACTCGGAGGCTACTGTCGAGATTATATACTCCGGATACCTGCGAACATGGAATAAGTACAAAGACGTGGCCGTAACCCACGGCCCACGGCCCAATCTACAGCCCGCGAGGGACGTCACCACACCGAGCTACGAAGAGATGTCTGGACCCCCTAGGGTCGGGGCCACCCGAATAGGACAGCCTAACCACAGAAGGGTCGGGGCCCCATCACGATAAAACCCAGCCGATCGACAGCTGGGGGCTGACGCTCCAGCTTGACCTCCAAGGGTTGGCTACCGTCATAACGGCCAACTTCTGACAAACACAGAGATTCCTGACAATGTACGGCAAGAGATAAAGCAGCCTTGCCGGAGGTAAAGCAATACAGAAGAAGGTAAAGCATTCCGGTGGGAGGTAAAGCATTCCGGTGAACGGTAAAGCTAAACGGCAAAGTGTCCTTTGTCCCCTATGATTGGACAAAGGACGATCAGAGGACACCGATAACCTACTCCGGCGCCGGCGAGCGCCAGACGACCAACTTCACAGAAGACCGCGGCCCTACCCGTCAGGGGACCGCCTGGTTTCGTAGACGCCAAGTTTGTAACCCCGGTCTGACCCTCTATATAAAGGAGTATCGGGGGCCTTATGCGATGAGATCCACCAAGTTACAACACACGCATACACCACTCACGCACGCTAGGGTTCTTGCTCAAGCGAGAGCCCTTCCGCCATTGTACTCCTGTTTTCATGTTCATCCGATCCATCCGCTCTTTGGACGTAGGGCGTTACAACCTCGCGGCGGTTTGAACCAGGTTAAATCTCGAGTCTTTCATAGACTAGACCATATGGATACGAAGTGCGCACCAAATCCCTCTCCGATTATGTAAATTCTACTGTGCCGGTGTTCAGAACACCGACATGTACTCCCTCCGGTTTTAAAATATTGACATCATTGACTTCTAACATCAACTTTGACCATTCGTAAAAAATTTCTACAAAAGTGTAACATTTTGTTATTATTTGATTTATCATTACTAATAATTTTACACATTTGAACAAATTTTTTTAATAAGACGAATGGTCAAAGTTGATGTTAAAAATCAACAGTGTCAATAATTTAAAACCAGAGGGAGTACTTATGAGTCTACGCAAGGCTCAGTGCCACTCATAACCATCCATGAGGCATATATACCTTAGCATTATTCCATATCCAATTTGGGCATAGTTATGTTTATCTGGATGAATACCAACAAGCTGATATATATTCCTCAAGTTTCAATGCTGGAAAACGAAGTTTAACAGCTACTTTCATTGAAACATAAATTAAAGGGCCGGATGGATTCTCAGTACAATTTTATATATCTAGCCTTAATTCTAGACCTAATAAAAGATGATATGATGTCAATATTGTTTTTAGAATTTTATAATGGGAATTTTCCTCTTTACAGTACTATCATTTCAATACCAAAATACAATGTAGGCACCACAATACAACAATATCGTCCAGTATGCCTTTTGAATGTGAGCTTTAAAAATCTTTACAGAGGTGGCAACTAATAGAATTTCATGTGTAGGCTCAAAAACTCACCCACCCTACGTACCCAAACTATGTTTATTCCTGGTCGGAATAAAATGGAGAGGGTGGTAGTACTGCAAAAGACCATTCATGAACTACGTCGTAGAAAATAAAAGGTAGTCATCTTCAATATAGATTTCAAAAAAAGCTTACAACAAGTTCAAGTGGAGTTAACAAATGCTTAGAATGAAGGTTTTTTTTCACCAAAATTGTGTGGATGGGTTGATGCTTATGTTAAGGTGGATTTGTTAAAATTAAGTTAAATGATGACATAGTACCAAACTTTAAAACCCATAAAAGCTTACAACAGGGAGACCCTTTCTTGCCTATTCTTTTTAATATTGTTGCAGACATGATTGGAATATTAATTAATAGAGCTAATGAGGTCTATTAGATGGTGATTTATCTAAAAAAAATCGACCTACAGGGGTAAGACCGCCCCCACGGCATTGCATTAAGAAGGTCGAGAAAACCCCCGCACCCACTCCCCACCCTTACACAATGGTATCTTAACCCGTGAGAATGACCAACGACCTGGCTGAACCTTAGACCTGTGCTTTGGTGTGGGGCAGGCGAGGGGATTTTTTTACCCCCATCCTAAAATTTGCCACCACGGGGAGTCAAACTCAAGACCTGAGGGGTGCTAATGAGGCTCCTCAACCACTAGGGTGAAGGTCCTTTTGTGTGGTTTATTTATCTTACAATATGTGGATGATACTATCCTTTTTATGGAGCATGATATTGCCAAATCCAAAATATAAAACTATTAATTTGGGTTTTTGAACAACTATCAGTGCTTAAGATAAATTTTCATAAAAGCAAGATGTTCTGGTTTGGCCAAGAAAAGGAATCAAAAGAACAATATGCTAGTTTGTATGGTTATCAATCTGGTTCCATATCCTTTTAAATATCTATGAATCCCAATGCATGTAAGAAAGTTGAACAATGGAGATTAAAAAATAGTTGAAGAAACATTTAAAAAAAAAAGAAGATGAAAAGGAAAACGCATCTCCGTAGGGGAAAGATTAGTCCTCATTAATTCTATTTTAAATAGCCTAGTAATGTATATGATGTCTTTTTTTAGGTCCTAAAAGGCATCATACAAAACTTAGATTATTATAGATCATGATTTTATTGGCAAGGAGACAACAACAAGAAGAAATTTAGGCTATCTTGATGGAGTATTCTTTGTCAACCTAGAGATCAAGATGGACTGGGAATTCATAATATGTAGTGCAGATGGAAGGATCTTATTGACCGATAGGGTTGAGTCGGGCAGTACTAATTTGACTTTCTAACACTTCTAAAGATCTAGTAAAAAAGGCAAACAACTTCTAGCAAGATAAATACTAAACAAAGCAAGAACAAACTAGGAGAATGATAAGAAGCACTAGATAAAGCTAAACTTACTATGGAAGAGCTATAAGAATGACAATCAAGCAAGGAACATCGGCGTAATAGCCACCAAGAGGTAAGTAAAGCAACCTAACAACACTACTTGCAATAAGGCAAATGTGGTAAGTAAACAAGCGGAGAGAAGGAATGCTCAGTGATTTTTTCCGAGGTCTCAAAGGAATGACACCTTCCACTAATCCTTGTTGGACCATTCCGTCATAGACTTGGTCCCTCCCGATGTTCCTTGAGCGGTGCTCTTCTAAGTCACGCTTCACTCACCGAGTTAAGATAATGGTGATCCCAGCTGTCCAGGACAATGCCTCCTTGCAAGAGCAAGCCTCCAAAGCTCGGCCACTCCTTCTTAGTGTCCCTTTCAAGCGGAGGACCCAAAACCGCTCATAAACTTGACTTCCACAATCTTCTTGGAAGCTTGAACTTCGACGCCTAACCGGTCTAGGTTGCCATAGACCAAGAGTAAAAAGCCAAAGATACCTCCTCAAGCCTCACAAGCTCTAGGAATAGATGGATGATCTAGCTACTCTCTTCAAGCACTTAGATCTCTTTGCGCTCCTTGATGATCCTTGGATCTCAACAAGTGATCCTCTATCTTCTCTAGAAGTAGGTGACCTCCACAACAACTCCCCCAACAGTTTATATAGACTGTGCCTAGAAATTGCAATTGGAAGCTGATGTCAAAAAGCTATCTATTTTATGCAATCACCAGACTATCTAGTGCCTTTGACCACTGGACTGTCAAGTGGTGGTCCGAACTATCTGGTGACTCCTACTTCTTCCAGATAGAAAACACCTCTCTCTGGAGTCCATTCCATGAGACACCGGATTGTCCGGTGCAAAACTTCACCGGACTGTCTAGTGAACTTTTTCTTTAAGATTTTCAGAGACACCTTCTTTGAACTTCATCTTCTCGGACATTGGACTATCCGGTCACTGACCTCACCGGACTCTCTTGTAACTTCCTCTGATCTGGCTTCAAAAAACAACCTGTCTGGACTTTGGTCTTCCAGACTCACCGGACTATACGGTGGCCTCACCGAACTGTACGGTGACGTCCTCTGAACCTTCTAGCAAATTTTGTCTTCTCTGGAACCTAGGTGCCTCAGACACCGAACTATCCGATACCCTGACCGGATTGTCTGCTGACTCTGCTTGCAACTGGAACTTGAAGTCTTCGAGTCAATCTTGTTTCCAGCTTCAATGTCTTGCATCCTCGAGCCTACTCTTGTCACTCAAATGCCTTCTGAGATCTTAGAGCATCCATACTTCCTAACAATTGTAAAACTAAGAGAAGCAACCCGACAACTCTTTATAGTACCAGTTTTTGCTATGGACTCAAAACCTAAAACTAAGTCACAAAAGACTCTAACTTATCCTTAACCTTGATCCATCTTGAATCTTGAAGCTTCATGGAGGCGTTGATCATCCTTGAGGAAACCAACTCTGAGATATAGAGAGGTGTATTTGTTGAACCTACATTCAACAAGTTAGTTATGGCTCTTATTCAATCACCAAAACATTCAAACCTTTGAAGTTTACATGCTCCAATGATCATGAAGCTTACAACAGAAACAATGCTTATTGAGTAAATGGTTGTTTAAACTTCTAATGAAGATGATTTTCATGCAACAATTACTTAAAAACAAATACTTGAGGAAGACCTTAGGACGACCAATGGAAACCCAAAGATTCACCCTTCTAGTTGCAGGTTTAATGAAAGTGAAAGACAACATATTACAGTTAGGAACATTTTATATAGGAGATTGAAAGCAAAAAAGATTTTGGGAGGACAAGTGGGTTGGAAACCTTACACAAAGATATCCTTTAGTTTATCATATAACCTGTAAGAAAACATTTCTGTTGCTTGGGTCTTTACTGTACCTCTTAATATATGCTTCCGAACAGCCTTAGTTGATTAAAATGTGCACCAATGTCATGAATTAGTAGTTTAGTACCTGGTATTGCTATCATAATCCTAATTAATCAAAGAGACTTTTTTGGTGGAATATCAAACCGGTTTGTACACAATACAATCCATGTATCGGTATATAATGAATGATGGAATAGTTGTTAACAACAAGATTATTTGGAAGATGAAGATAGCACTAATTTAAAATTTTTAGTGGTATTTGTTTAGAGTAGTGTTGACAAAGGACAACTTCATCTATAATTAATATCTATATTAGTGCCACCCACTAAGGATCATATCTGGATTCTTAGCTGGCCACGTCACCTTAAAATAACAGCCGTCAGATCACAACTATTCAATCAAATCTAGCCATCGATTTTATGTACTCCCTCCATCCCATTATAAGTTCAACCTATGACCATTCGTCTTACTCATTTTGCAAAAATATTATTTATTTTATTGTGAAATGATTCATTATTAAAAGTACTTTAAGATTGACTTATTTATTTTTATATTTTTGTAATTTTTTTAATAAGACAAATGGTCAATGGTTGATTTAAAAAAGTCAAAAACGTCACTTATAGTGGGACGGAGAGAGTAGATTATTTGCCTCCTAGCGCCATAAAAATCTCACCACCCGCTCCAGCGCGCCTCTCCTCCCAAGCCGATGTGCCGATGCGCCGCCTCCCCTTCCTCGATCTCCTTCCACGACTCAGCTCCCTCCACGCCCCGCTGCTGCGCCGTCCCCCTCTGTAGCACCCTACATTTCTTGAAGTTGGCAAATCAAAAACTTCTAGAAAGAATTCGAAAGGTTAAATTCAAGTTCAAAAAGATTCAAGGAATTCCGTTATAATTCAAATTTGAATTTGATTTGAAATCAAAATGAATGTTGAAACTTTTAAAAGTAAAAGTTGAAATGTGGAAAAACCAAAAAAAATTTGGACCCAACTTGACCTTCGGTGAAGAATGGTAAAAGCTTAATGACTTCTATCCAATTCAAACAGGGCCCAAACCAAATTCGCTTTCTAAACATTTAGCTGGATTCAATTTTCCATATAATTCAATATATTTCAAAAATCGAACTCAACTACAAAACAAAAGTTGTTCCTATTGTCACCTTCTATCATCTTGCAAAATTTCAAGATTTTCAGAGCTGTGGAGGTATCTCTTTCGGACCTTAGAATTTGGTTAATTGATCTGCGTTAAGAGGATTTTCCATGTCTCCTTATCAGTTAGTCATTTTCGAAATTCCATATCTTCTATGTCCCTTAGAAAAATCTTGTGCATGTGATTTATATTCTAGATCCCTTGTTAGAGAGCAATTCTGCCCAGTTTCATTCCAATAGGGATTCGTTTGCTCTTCCTTTTTCAGTCCCCAAATTACTTAAGCATTACGCTTGACTCCCCAAATTCCATATATTCCACATTCCTTCGCAAAAGCCTGTGCATGCAATATATGTTGTATAGAGCAATCCTGAGAAATTTCATTCCAATTGGAGTTCATTTGCTCTTCCCTTTTTTTGTCCTCAAAATGCTTAAACATTAGGCTTGACTGACTATTTTTTTGTCGTGTGGGACCCACATGTCAGCGGCTTCTTGTTCCTTCCCCAACCTCCAGCGGACAGCACAGCCTCCAGGTGCCGCGAGCGATCGCAAACCTCAGTGCATGCGCGCCACGCGCATAACTCGTCCGTCGCCCATTCCTTGCTCTCCCATCTTTCTTCCTCTCTCTTGCCTGGAAGTGATCAAGGGGCAGCGAGCCACCATGGAGCGGCGAACCAGAGCCACCCCTGGCCCTCCATCCTCGGGAGCAGCAGCGCTCCACCTTGCTCTAGCTCCCTACGTCCTCACCTCTGCACATCCCGCACTGAGTCGCGGCAATTTCGGATTTCCCCAATTTTCGAGTCTTGGGAGCAGCCGGCCGAACTGCAGCCAAATCCGGCGAGGACCTTCTATTTTTTTTCCCTGATTTCAGTTTCCTCTCTACCTGGAGCATCTTGCATACCAGTTAATCGACCAAAAATCGGACATTTCAAGCAGGGATTTGAAGCTCTTTTGCTCTGGCCGCCGGGACCTCGTCGCACCACATGCCGATGCCTCATTGTTAGCTTCATGACCTTTGAAGTCCCCTAAAAGGTATGAATAGATTTTAGTAATTAAATGAACACCATATTTAACAGTTGTGATTGTAGGTACTACCTCGCTATTTCTACATCAATATGGTGAGCTTTCTCAGTGGATGATAAGGACAAACCCTAGAAGAGAAGTTTCCGAGCGTCAGAGGACCAAAGCTAAAGACTAGCTAGAGAGTCCATAAGAACGCCGGTACTATTAAGAGGGGTAAGATCATTTGTTTCTTGTCATACAAGTGTTAATTGGTGTGAATGCTTCTTAGATCCTCAGAAAGCACTAAAAATCAGAAAGCACTAAAAATAGCAGAGAAAGTGAAGGCGAAGACCGAAGATCAGATTCAGTAAAAGAAGTAGTCATCGAATAGTTTGGTGTGGTCACCGGACAATCCGGTGAGCCAAGACTTCGGAGTCCAGAGAGAGGTGCTCTCTGAAGTTGCTGCAGAGAAGACACCACCAAGAGAGCACATTGTAAGATTGGAGATCTTTGATGCTAGTAGGAGAGTGATAGGAAGCATTCATACACTTCTAGATCCTGTAGGGCTTGAGAGGAGTGATCTTTGCCTACTACTCTTGGTGTGGACAGCCTAGACCGGCTAGGAGTCGGTGATCGAGCTATTGAGGAGATTGTGAAAGACATCGCCAAGTTTATACGTGGTTTCGGGTCTTTCGCCCGAAAGGAACACTAAAAGGGAGCCCCTGAGCCTTGGAGGCTTGCTCTAGCGCTTGGGTATTGTGTGCGATAGCCGGGCTGCTAGTGACTTCACTCCGGAAGTGAAGTGTACCCTTGTGAGCATCGTTTCAGGAACGACGGGAGGAATCAAGACACCGACGGGAGTGGTTCAACGAGGATTAGGGGAAAGCACCTAACTTCCAAGACCTCAGGAAAAAATCACTGAGGACTCTCTCTCTCACTCTCTTTACTTACGTATTTACTTACCGTTGAGTAGTGTGATAGGTTGTTCTTTGATTCCTCTTGGTGGCTATCTTGCTAGTGCTTGCTTGTTGTTATTCTCATTCCACTAGCATTGTTAGAAGTCTTGGTCTACTAGACTTGCCTAGGTTTGCTTTTGTTGTGATCGAGTCTTATAGTTTTAGTTCGTAGCGAAATTAGTGCTATAAGTCCACCGATTCAACCTCTCTTCTCGGTATTAGAGCCAAGTGCTCATTTTTGGAATTTACCGCCTTGAGTAAGGATGCTGATCGGGATGGAGACTCCGCCCGTATTTGATGAGGATAATTACTCGTATTGAAAGGCTCGCATGCAAGCCTATCTAGAGTCAATCGATGGGAAAGCATGGAATGTTAATAAGAATGCTACGAATGAGAATGAGAGATTTAATCTCATTTTCATTAAGTTCAATACTAAGGACAAGAATGCTATATTTGGATGCATCTCTAAAAATGTCTTCTCTAGAATTAACGCATCATCTATCACGCATAAAATATGGATGCAATTGCAAAACATTCATGAAGGCTCCTCCGAGGCCAAGGAAGAGCGTTATTATGTTCTCAAGAAGAAATATGATTCCATCACCATGCTACCACAGGAAAAAGCTAATGATGTTTATTCTCGCTTGCATGTAGTGGTGGAGGAGATCAACACCTTGGGCCTCAAGAACAAAATTGATGATATTGAGATCATGAGGAAGCTCTTAAGGATGTTGCTGCCAAGCTACAACTCAATCGTCACGTGTCTCTTCCAAGCCAACTTGGCTACTCTCTCCATAGACGTTATGCTTGGCAAGCTCAAGGGGTATATGTTGGGCACCTCCACCGACTCTCAATTGCCCAAAAATCTTGCCCTTCAAGTTGAACAAGAATCTCCCAATGGTAAGAACAACAAGAAAAGAATGTGGAGGAAGATGAGGATGAGGACCTTGCGCTTTTGATGAAGAAGCTATTTCACAAGGAAAGACCCTCATCTTCCAAGAGGAACTCCGGGTGTTTCAATTGTGGCAAAAAAGCCTCTAGTGAGAGTAATGACGAAGAACGCAAGCCAAAGAGGAAGTTCAATAAGAAGTTTTTGTCAAGAAGGAGAGCAAGAGCAAGGAGAACAAGAAGACCTGGCAAAAAACTTATATTTTTGGTGAGTGGCTCATCGATGATGGTGATTCGCACTCTTTATCTTCTAGTGAAGAAGAGCTCGCGGGTATTGCTATGACAGGCTCCACCAATGAGCTATCACCACCTTCACTTTGCTTGATGACCCAAAGTTTTGAGGGGTTTGTGGATGAGGATAATGATCTTGAAGAAAAAGAGGAGGACTATAATGATAAAGATGATGGACCGAGCTATAATGACCTAGTTCTCTTCTTTGAGAAGGCCAACAAGAGCAAAATCAAGAAGACCAATAAGATTGAAGTGGTGACCAAAGAGCATGAAGTGGCGGTATTCCGAGTTCGAGAGCTTGAGGGGGAGCTTAATGCACTCAAGCATTCTCATGGTGTTCTACGTGAGTCTTATAAGGCTCTCAAAGAGAAGCACATAGAGCTAAGTGAGAAGCATGAGGCATTGGTCGCTCCCATGAAGCTATTTATCTTGACTCTCTTTTTAACTCTCCTAAGCATTTTAATAAAGCTTCTACCTCTTGTGATCTAACCCTCTCCAAGGAGAGTACTACTCTTGAGCCATCTATTTTGAAGTAATACACGAAGCTCAAGGGGGAGAGAGAGGCCGTGATGGAAGCATTCAAGCGGCTCACTAGAGGAAGGCAAATTCAAAAAGAAATACTAAGCAATAACCTCATCAACAACCACAATCACAAGGGCTTAGGATCATATCCTTTCTCTATCAACATCATTGGCAACCAAGATGAGATCTCTGAATGGATAGTCCCGCTCATGGCGGATGACTACTATTGTGAGAAGTGTTGCCTTGATGGTCACCTCTCCAAAGATTGTCCCAAGGTGAGCGAGCCTAAGATTATGCCTAACGCTAATCTTTTTCATGAGGATGTGCACTACAAACTTTTTAGGGACAAGGATGAAAAAGTGAAGGCTAACCCGCTCGAACCACCAAATTACAAGCAGACAATCAAAAAGATTTGGGTCTCTAAGGTGATCGTGGACCGAGAGAGGAAGCCTAAACTCTATTGGGTTTCAAAAAGAAGTGAGGAGGCCTAGGTGGTGGACCGTGAAGCGAAATAAAGATTCTTGAAGTCTACTATTGATCGAACTACAACGCCAATCAACTCTTCAAGGAGGTTATTCTTGTACATAGTAGAATTGGTTTCTTTTTTTTTTTGTCTTGCATGGTAGTTAGGACTCCTCCGTGGACTAAATGTTTGCACTATCTTGCATCATGTGTAAAAAGATAAAAGAAAAGAACAAAAAAATTAGATCGGTGGCTAACCACCTTGAAATATCCATATGTATGGGGTCAGAGCTTGAGAAGGTGGTTTGGCTATCTCAAGGCAAAGCGGCGGGCATATGGTGAATAAGCTTGAGATAGGTCAAACTTGACACTGAATAGGTTTTTTTATGCAATGTCTTTAATTTCCTTGCATCTACATGGCATACTTTACATTCTCTTGCATTAGCTAACTTGTTTGCATGCATTGCATATAGGAACCACGGAGGAGACGTGTAACTCTATGGAGAAAGTGACTACATTGTCCATATGGATTCACATACTCCACAAAGAGTAACCAAAGCAATTGTTGAGCTTCATGCTTATTGAACCCTGTGCTTAACGGTCTCTAACATCCATTTACGTGAATCGTGAACAAGAGTTCATACATTTCCTTTCTGGAGCCTTCTTCTCGCTTTGGTTTTTATCGCTCGATCTTAATTGCAATTTGCGAAAATGCTAAACACTTCGAGGAGTTATCTATTTGCAAAAGAGTGCTTGAGAGTTCCCTTTCTAGACAAGTGTGGCGTTTATTTGGTTCTTTGGTGAGGACACTTGAAGTCTAGAAAGAATTCCTTGGTTCTGCAATTCTTTGAGATCATCGAACAGTCCGACGCCTTCACCGGACAGTCCGATGATTGTAATCTTTGAACCAAGTGACCTGTAGATTCGGACAGCCATCGGACATTCCGTCGGTTTCACCAGACAGTCCGATGATTGGAAGTTGAAGCGGTTACTTCTTTGGAATCAGAATTCTCCAGACACCGGCCAGTCTGGACTTTTATAGTCACTAGACAAATTTTTGAGACCGGAGAGTCCGGTGATTGGGGTTTTCGACGAGATCTCGGCCGTTGTTCTCCTTGTTTTTAATCTCGGCCGTCGATCGGTTTTTATCAAATCCGCATGTGGGTTTCTTCTTTGATCATAGCAAACCGCGTGTGTCTTCTCGAGCGGAAGCCCCGACCGTCGTTCGTCGCC
>BCLH01000605.1:46581-94338 GCA_001602315.1 Zoysia pacifica
TATGATATGGTTGTTGAACACGTAGTTGGCGGGAGCAGCTATGAAAGACAGTGCATTAGATGCTCAACATTGACGGCATTATTTTCTTTTTGTTGCAGGATAGAATTAATTACATCGTCCTCGACTTGTCATTTTGCAGGACAGCAAGGTGAGACATAAATGTCTTTTTTTTGTATCATGTTCATAGATCACGTAACCTAGTTAGACGTCTCCCGTTCGAAACAGATACGGTTGGAAATATGCAAATCTTTGCATTTCTATAACCGTATCTGTTTCGAATTATCCACGTTTTTTGGACAGTTTGAGGATGCGTAGATGGGGTTAGTTTCCATGGTCTACTCCTATTCGAGACAGAGTTTCGGCATCACCTCTCTGTTGTGACCGGATACACAATCTCCTTCGCAGGACGTGTATTCTGGTCACAGTAGGGAGGTGCTGTCGAAATTCTGGCTCGGATAGAAGTAGAGTATGAAAACTAACCTCATCTACGCATCCTTGGGTGGGATTAAGACCTGTCTTCACCTATTAGATAGTACAAACATCGTGTACATGCAATTAATTTTTATATCACTCGCTGATATGTTAGAGAATGGACGACCGTGTGTGGATGTACACGGGCCGCTCAAGTCAGGGTTTTTTGACCGATGAATGGATTGAGAAGACTGATGCTTTTCTAGAACTAGCATTTTCCAAGGTTAAAGGAGCGCCTGCCACTTGGTGTCCTTGCAGCAAATGTACTAACATGCGTCGACAAACAAAGGTGGTCATGGGTAAACATCTTTGCAAGAATGAATTTACGGTAGATTACACCCGGTGGATCTACCATGGTCAAGCCGATCGTATGAGAGACGAGGTCGTGAGACAACATATCGAGGATTATAATGCTGATGGCAGGGTAGAAGACATGTTAAATGACTATCATGAAGCACACTTCACTGAAGGAGGTAGGGAGGAGGAGCCAGAGGCAACCCCAAAGGCGTATTACGACATGTTGACTGCGGCACAGAAACCCCTTCACAGCCGAACAAAGGTATCTCAATTGGATGCCATTGGATGCCTAATGGCCGTAAAGTCCCAGTTTAGCCTGAGTCGAGACGCGTTTGATGTTATGTTGACAGTTTTTGACAACATGCTTCCTAAAGATCACATTATGCCAAATAACATGTATGAGGCATGGAAAATCCTTCGTGCACTTAAGATGCCATATGAGCAGATACATACTTGTTCGAAGGGGTGCATCTTATTTAGAAAAGAACACGCGGAAGCAAAGTACTGTGCAAAGTGTGGATCCTCTAGGTTCCTGGAGGTAGACTCTGGTGATGGCCATAAGAGGCAGCTCGCGGTACCTGTGAAAATCTTACGGTACCTTTCGTTCATATCGAGGATCCAACGGCTATACATGACCAAGAAATCTGCGAAACAGATGATGTGGCATAAAAATGGACGTCGATACAATCCTGAGAAGCTAGTACATTCTTCTGATGGTGAAGCATGGACCCATTTTGATGTGATTCATCGCGACAAAGCTTTAGATGCTCGAAATGTACGTATTGTGCTAGCAACAGATGAGTTCAATCCTTATAGAATGATGGTTGCCCCATATACTTGTTGGCCCGTGTTCGTCATCCCTCTCAATTTACCCCCGAGCGTCCTCTTTCAACGACAGAACATATTCTTGTCGTTAATAATTCCTGAACACCCGGGAGATAAAATGAGTGTGTTCATAGAGCCTGTGATTGATGATTTGCTCCATGCTTGGGAGGAAGGGGTTTGGATGTATGACCGAGCTACAAAGAGAAACTTTAAAATGCATGTTTGGTACCACTACTTCCTGCATGACTTCCTGACGTATGGGATATTCTGCGGTTGGTGTGTTCACGGGAAGTTCCCATGCCCAGTATGCAAGGCAGCTCTGCAGTTCATTTGGTTGAGGAAGAGTGGAAAGTATTCTTCGTTCCACAAACATCGACAATTCCTCCCTCTTGACCATCCATTCAGACGAGACATCAAGAACTTTATGAAAGGTGTCGTAGTTACAGAGCCTGCACCACAGATGATGACAGGTGCCGTAGTTTGTGCTCAAATAGATGCTCTCGAGGTCAGTGAACAAGAAGGTGGTTTTGTGGGATATGATGAGCAATATGCCTGGACTCAGAAGTCGAGCTTGTGGAGGCTCCCTTACTTTGATGACCTTCTACTTTCACATAACATTGATGTAATGCACACTGAAAAGAATGTTGCTGAGGCCCTTTGGGCAACAATCATGGACATTCCTGATAAGACAAAGGACAATGTTAAGGCTAAATTGGATCTGGCAATGTTATGCGATAGACCAAAGCAAAAAATGGTGCCTCCTAGGGGCGACAAGTCATGGAGGAAGCCTAAGGCCGAATTCGTCCTGAAGAGGCCACAAAGGAGGGAAGTACTAGAAAGGTTCCAAACTTTAATTTTCTCTGATGGGTATGCATCGAATATGAGGAGGGGAGTGAACTTATCTACTATGCGAATCAATGGGCTAAAGAGTCATGACTACCACATATGGCTTGAGCGGCTTCTTCCGGTGATGGTTCGAGGCTATGTCCCTGAGCACGTCTGGCTAGTGCTGGCAGAGTTGAGCAATTTCTTCCGTTAGCTTTGTGCTAAGGAGTTATCTCGGACCGTGATTGCAGACATGGAGAGAATGGCACATGTGTTGCTCTGTAAGTTGGAGAAGATCTTTCCACCCGGCTTTTTCAATCCGATGCAGCATTTGATTTTGCACCTCCCGTACGAGGCACGAATGGGGGGGCCTGTGCAGGGCCGTTGGTGCTATTCAATTGAGAGATGTCAAAAGGTTCTTCGAACTAAATGTAAAAATAAATGCAAAATTGAAGCTTCCATCGCAGAGGCATACATTCTAGAGGAGGTGTCAAACTTCACAACAAAATACTATTGTGACAACCTTCCTAGCGTGCATAACCCAACCGCTCATTACAATGCGGGCGAAGACGAATCGGAGCATATGTTTCAGTGGATGCAGAGTCTTAGCGAGAGGATGGGTCAACCTCTGCCACCGGAGCTAATTCCTCCTCCACCTCCTCCTGCAACTACTCCTGTGAGTATGAATGTTTTAAGTTGTTTATTTCTACTTTAAATTTTATCTAACATATGCAATCTTTTCTCCTTTGTACAGAATCAATCGGCGGCATCGAATCAATCGTCTCATACACCGCAGTGGCCTCGTAGTTGATCTGTGTGTGAAGCTATTGGACTATGTGTGAAACAAACTAGTATAATAGATGTTAATTGTATTTTGTGTGAGACCTATTTATATAAACTGTCTGTGATGTGATTTATATGTTTTTTGGCTATATATATTACCTGTGATGTGAATGTTTGTGATTTATATAAACTGCCTATGATGTGATATATGTTTTGAAAATATATTTTGTCGAGTGCCCTAGATTTTGCCGAGTGTCTGGGTAAAAACACTCGGCAAACACTAAGATTTTACGGAGTGTTTTTATCTAGACACTCGACAAAAGTTAAATGTTTGCTAAGTGTCACGAGACTGGCACTCGGCAAACAAAACTAGTTTGCTGAGTGTCGCAAGGCCTGCACTCGGTAAAGTCTCCGAGTTTGCCGAGTGTCGCATGAAGACACTCGGCAAAGTCTCCTCACTGTTTTCTGTCTGTTCGGTCTATTTTTTTTTTTATCGAAGGTCTAAAGGACACTCGGCAAAGATTTTGCCGAGTGTCCGACAAAAAACACTCGGTAAATGTCTCTTTGCCGTCAAAAGGTAGGCCGAGTGGCCTATGCCGTGGGTGGCAATCGGCAAACAGGGGCATTCCGGCAGTGACTATTCAGAAGGACCTATTGGCTATGTTTTTGTGTGCAACTGCAACAAAATTATGAAGACAAGAAGACGATCCAAGATGCCTGCCATAACTTGGAGACGGCTGCTATATATGCATCTTCTTTTCCAAATTTGATTGGACTTCTTGTAATAGGATTTCCCTTTAAATTGTTGCTACTTTTGAGTCCAATGTCTATTATTAAGTTCACGTAACAACAGACATAAAAACTGCTAGTCTGTAATAAGAGGCTGTAATCTCCCTGGAGACAAAGGTCAGACCCCTTTTTTCCATCATCTTAATAAAGAGATCCAATTTGGGTTTCCTATTATATATGCATTGGTTCACTGAATCTTGATCACTCACTATAACGTAAACTACAGTACCACACGAGGAACTATGTACCTGCCATCAAATTGTAGCAAATTCTATAGCAACAATATTATATTTGTAGATTTTTTATCGCTTTTGTTGTCCGTGCATATGTTGTAGCTCGCTGATCAGATTCATATCAAGTCTTGATCGGACAGTCATGGATGGAGCTAATTTCAGCTACAGTGCAGGTCTGCCTTGAGACCTCTCTAATTGAGTGGATCTCAATCCTTTCATAGATGTAGTTTGCTCATGTCTAGCTAGCAACAAACTCTCACGTAAGATAAGCGGTCCGGCTCAATATGCGGTGGCATTATACATCTACCCCTGTCAATACAAACCTCTGACTAGGCATCGGAATTAATGAACAAAAGATGATTGAATTGATGTATAATACAACATATTGTACACACCATAAATAAGAAACGACAATGGATCATTTCTTGCCCATTTCACTGTAGTGACGGCAAAAAAGAAAACTATTAAAAAAACAGGAGGAGTACATTCCTTACAATATGCCATGTAATAGGGATGCAACGAACCCACATCTGGTTTAAATTCTGTAGGTAGCTTATAAAACCCACAACATGTATATTTGATGCGAAGATTGTGGGTGTCCACTTGCATCTCGACTATGCAACAATGTTTATTGTTGCAATATTAACCTGTATGTCAGAAATCAGCTCTCAGCCCTGCCCTTGTCAAACTAGGTTGCTCCTGCAACGCTCCACTCTCTCACAGCCACGGGTGTAGCGGTTGGCGACGGCGGTAGGGCGGCTCAGGTTTTTATTTTTCCCCGGCACACGGTCCTTGTTCAAGGCATTGTAGAGGACGAACTTCCTGGGGCCGGCATGGGCTTGGTGGAGGAGGATGCTCACCACCACCAAGGTGAGCAGCAAGGTGACCCGTGTTCCTCGCCTGCCCATTGCTCGCGTGATAGGGAAGAAGTGAATTAGCTGTCCTTGTGCAAGTACCAAAGAAGGATGTGGAAGAATCAGGGGGCGAGGAGAGGGTATGCCTTTTAGAGGGCTCATGTTGGTGTTGCTTGGGTAAAATTAGATGGACTGATTTTGAAAGCCCGGCTAAAATTAGTGATTTCTTAAATTTTACTGGATCACAATGACTGGTCTAAATGTAAGGCAACAATGTCATGGGCCTAGAAGGGGAGTGTGCTTAAAGTGGTTTTTGCATTGTATCGACGGCAAAATTACATGGCTGGTTTAAATGTAAGGCCAGCATGTGATAATCGTCGAAAGGGGAGTCTACTTAAAGTGGAGATTGTATTGGCTCCACGAGCAAACAAAACTAGATGGCTTCATGTAATTAAGCACTATGCTAAAATTAGATGGTGACACAATTCTCCTAATCATGATGGGAGACCAGTTCTTTATACGTGCTAAGTTATAATTGCTTTTATATTTTCAACCAAAAATACACAAACAAATATAATTGCTTTTATAATTGTTATCGTCATTAACTTCTAACATCAATTTGACTATTCATTTTATTAAAAAATATGATGAATATCATATATTGTAACATCCCGAAATTTCGAATTAATAAAGCGGCGAATTATCCCAATTTTTGTTCCGATAAAAAATCATCTGTTCCGAATTTCGTTCCGTTTGATTCGAAATTTTTCTTCCTAAATTGTTCCGGTGCCGAAATAATTTAGTCCGCGTATTTTTCGTTGGGGCTAAAATTATTTTCTGAAATAATTTGACCCACGGGCTTTTTTGCTGAGATTAATTAGTGACTCTAATTCCTAGCTAATCCCTTCTATAAATACCCTTCCTAATCTTATCCTCTCCCTCACCTCCTCATTCCCCTCCACATTCTCCAAAAATATCTGTAACCGCTTCGCTCCCGCGCCAGCACTCATTCCCGTCGCCTCTACTGGAACCGCGCGCCTGCCTCGATCCACACGTGGTTTTCCGTCGCTGTACACCGAGTTCGCGCAACGCCCGACGCCGAGCCGTCCCGCGCCGCGTGAAGCCTTCAACTGTCCGCTGGTCCTCCGCCTCCGCCGCTCGCTCTCCTCGTCTCCCGTGCCAGCCGATCCCCGTGTCACTGCCAACGTGGAGTCCCGTGCCGGCCTCCGTTCGGTTTTCCTCGTCGCTCGCGCCGTGCGACACCGAGCCGAGTCATCCGCGTAGCCGTCCAGCCTCGACTCCGGAGCCGTGCCTGCGCCGCCCGTCCCTGTCGCCCCGACGTCGGCCTGCTCCTGTGTCCCGTGTGACGCCGTCTCCGAGTTCCCCGATGCCGTCCTCGCTCGCCTCGTTCCCCACATCGCGTGAAGCCAGTCTCCGTCCGGATTCCCGCGAAGCGCGTCGCCTGCTGGGCCTTCATACGGTTTTTGTGGCCATCCGATCCCGCGCCGTTGACCCGTCTCAGCTCGCGCGCGTGGCCGACCTTGCTGGCGTCTCTTGTCACCGCGCGTCATCAGTCTCTGACGCCCGACGTCGTCCTCGATCAGAGACACCAGTACCCCGGTTTCCGATTCCAGTACGCGTTTCCGGTTTCCAATTTCTTCTACGTCCGATCAGTGGTGAGCACATCTAAATTTCTCTCTTAAATTCTTTTTTCCTCTCCGATTAATTGTTAGATTAATTGCTAATCTAGTTGCGATTAATTGATCTGCGATTTATCTAATTCTTTGTGGTCTAGATCGTCTACGATTTCTGGGGGACTCCATTTGATCTCAGTCATTTCTCAAAATTGTTCCGTTAATTAGTCTCGTTGCGTTGTCGTTTTAGGATTTTTCGGGGAATGTTTTGCGCTCGTTTAGCCTTGTAGTTTCAATTTAGATTTAATTTTTGGTTTTAATTGTCGCGCACCTAGTGTCTGACCTTTGTTCGTGCTGTGTTTAGCTGGTGTTCTTAAGGAGAAGTTCCACGAGCCCGCTCAGTTCGATGACCCGGATCTCGACTTCGATCCCGAGCTGTCAGGCAAACCACGTTCCTTGATCACTTTGTACCCAGTATTTTAAACTGCATGTTTTGTTTGCAACCATAATTTACATGCCAACTATTTTAAAATATGCTAGCAACGTTCCTAAACCGTGCCTATTTACTGTTCAATAAATATGAACCCTAGAATAATTGCTTTAGAATAATTATTTTATTTTTATGCTTAGCTATGCTTAGTCGCATTTATTTTTATCTGACACCTATCACTATAAAAATAGAATTTGTGTTAAATAATTTTGAACGGTGCTTCAAATGTGTGAGTTTTACAAATAACTATACATAACTATTTAGCGGGGACAGGATGGAGTATGAGGAGCTGGAGGACTTTTGGAAAGTCACTGTGGGCGTACTTGTTGCGGGTACAAAGGAAAGATCCGGGCTAGGATCTTTTCATGAGACTTGTTGTTGGTGTTGAGGTTGGAGATAGTGCATGCTCTGGCAATTAAGGACTAAGTCCTTCGAGCTTTGTACGTTCAGTTGACAACCATGCACACCACGTTACCCTGTATAGGCAGTTGGCTTGACCTTGAAGCTTGTTAAGACTGGTTGTTTACCTGTGGGTTGGCGGTGTTGTGTTAGTGTGGTGCAGAGCTATGACTCCTCACATGAGATCGAGATACCCCACTTGATTAGTGGTAGGCTCCTCACAGCTCCAGGACCTAATTACGTAGGTATTTAGGATCCTTATCCTGAAGGATGAATGACGCCAGTTAAAGCTTGTGGATGGGTCTTGTGTGTTCGTCGAGACTACAATGGTAGTTCCCGATGACGCTTCTCGTGGGTCCAGGTGCATAACCTCTGCAGAGTTTTACTCAATGTGTATTGCCACGTCCTTTTGGAAGGATACCCCTGAGTTGTGCTCCTCGTTGAGTAGTTTTGTTTTTCTTCCTCCTCTTCTATTTCAAAATATTTTTGACTCCGGCCTTTGAGCTGTGGCCGAGTGTGGAGATTACACCGGCATTTAAAATGAACCCCCCCCGTCCGGGATAACGGAGATCCCTGCGGGGCAAGATAATAAAATTTGACAGTTTTAAAATAAAGCTCTTACTTCTATAAAATAAAATAAAATGTTTTAAACTTGCATGCATACATTGTTGATTGGTAGTACGTGGTTTGCTGAGTATTCATACTCACGGCTTTCTAATTTGTTGTTTTTAGAGGATACTCTCAGTTTTGACTTCGACTACGTCTCCGACGAACCATGAAGTCCGCTCCTGCGCTCAAGCTAGCCTGTGTGGAGGAGGTTCGCTATTGCTGCCATGTGGATGCTTCCATTGCTGCACTTGTTGGATTCTCGATTATGATCTATTTGCTCTGAGATGTTTCCGGCCTGCGTGTCGATGGACCCCTTTGGAGAATTTTATTCTAATAAATTTGCTTTGACCTGCTATTTTCTATTCTTGTTTCTTGTTTAATATTTCTGTTATGGTTTCTTGATTGATCGCTTGTAATGTCGTGCTTGCCAACCTCTTAGGATTAGCAAGGTCATGGAAGATAGGGACTTATCGAAAGGTAAAAAAAACCCGGTCGTTACAAGTGGTATCAGAGCCATACTTGACTGTAGGAGCGAAACCGTAAAACTAGACGTAACAAAGGAATGTTTCTAGAATTCCGAATCTGCAATCAAACCTTCATCGTGAAAGTTATTTTCTTAAATGTCGTTGTTTCCTTGGAGTTGTGCTTGTTTAGTTATTCTTGTACTGATCTGCTGATCTTCTGTCTCTTTCAGTAATTTTTGTTCCTGCTGATGTTATCTTTCTAATTAGAAATGTTTTCTTGCAATAGATGGCTCCGAGGAGGTCCGGACGTATTCAGACTCGTTTTGAGGAGACCGCTCTGGAGGACCCTGAGGTACCGCCACCCACTGGGCGTGGTCGTGGTGCTGCCCTCAGAGGTCGTGATCGCGGTGCTGGAGGCCGTGTACCAGTGTCACCTGCGACTAACACGCTTGGCGTTCGTCGAGGGCGTGGCCGTGCTGAAGCCCCAGTTCCTCAGGCTGGAGGACGTGGCAGAGGAGCTGCCATGGACCCCGGAGTTGAGCCTGCTGGTGTTGCCGCTCCTGGTGAGGAGCTTCCAGCTGCTCTGAACCTGGTGAAGGTGACGGCCCGACAAACGCTTCTGCTTGAGCGGATTGTTGAGCAGTCACAGCAGCAGCCCCGTGGTCGTGCTCCTGCTCCTGATGCAGCACAGTATCACCAGCCAGCCAGTTCTCGCATGGCGATGTTCCTGAGCATGCGCCCACCCACTTTGGACCGTGCAGTTGATCTTCTGGATGCTGACGATTGGCTCAGGGATATTGAGAAAAAGCTGGACCTAATTCAGTGCGACGACCAGGAGGCAGTTCGTCTGGCAGCTCACCAGTTGATAGGTGCAGCTGGTGCTTGGTGGGACACTCTTTACGCCACCCTCGACGACCCAGAGCAGTTCACTTGGGACGACTTCGTCACTGCTTTTCGTGGTTTCCACGTCTTCGAGGGAGCCATAGAGGCGAAAGCGAAGGAGTTCCGTAACCTTCGTCAGGGAGGTATGTCTGTCACTGAGTACGCTCACCGTTTCACTTAGCTCAGCCGCTTTGCACCTGAGGAGGTTTCGACTGAGCGCCGCAAGATGTACTAGTTTCTGAAGGGCCTACGTCTTGAGATGCTTCAGTACCTAGATGGTGGTGTTCAGAGGAGCCTTTGTGAGCTGATTGACAGATGCCTGGCCTTCGAGGTGTCACTTCAGAAGCTCGACCAGTCCAGGGATGCTAAGAGGAAGGCTCTTGGTCAGGGACCCAGTCGTGAGGCTTCACAGCATCAGCGTTTCAGTGGTTCTTTCCAGCAAGAATCGGGATTGCCCACCTTCGCCCATTTCACTGCTCCTGCTCTAACTTCAGTCTAGCAGCAGAGTTCTCAGAGCCAGAGAGGTGCCTTTCAGCAGCAGCAGTCTTCTTTCCGTCCGACAACGGGCCGCCCTCGGTTCACTGCTTCTAGTATGGCCAAGAGGGTCACAAGGCGTTTCAGTGTCCGAGACACCAGCAGCAAGGAGGTGGTGTTCAGTTTGCCACTCTCGCTAGGCCACCGCACCAGTCAAGAGGTCGAGGAGTGCGTTCAGCAGGCCGTGGCGTTGCTCAGCCGAGCATCACACGCAGCCGCTTGAACCACGTCTCTGTGGAGGAGGCTCAGGAGGCATCTGACGTCATCGTTGGTGAGTTCTTGGTTCACTCTCACTTAGCGACAGTTTTGTTCGATTCGGGGACTACTTATTCATTTGTATCGTCGGCGTTTGCGTCTACACACAGTCTCCCGACCTCACTCTTAGCTATAACTACACTTACCACTTCACCTCTTGGAGTCTACAAGAGTCGTGTTGAGTGTAGAGTTGTTTGGATCTTGATTGAGAGTGTGGTCTTTCTAGCCGATCTCATCGTCCTTCCCTCGCGTGACATTGATATCATTTTGGGGATGGATTGGCTAGCAGGGCACAAGGGAGTCATCACTTATGCTGAGAGGGTTGTGTCTTTGGTTAACCACCACGGTGTTCGAGTGGTGTGTGCACCTAAAGCGTCTAGAGTTCCACCTTCAGTTTGCAGCTTGCAGGAGTTGTCTTTGCAGTAGATTTCAGTTGTTCATGAGTTTTCGGAGGTGTTTCCCGATGAGTTGCCAGGACATCCTCCAGATCGAGATGTTGAGTTCGTGATCGATCTTCTCCCTGGTACCGCGCCGATTGCCAAGCAGCCGTACCGAATGTCTTTCGATGAGCTTGCTTTGCTTAAAGAGCACATCGATGAGCTCTTGAGTAAAGGGTTCATTCGGTCGAGTGCTTCGCCGTGGGGAGCCCAAGTGCTGTTCGTGAAGAAAAAGGATGGGTCAATGCGCATGTGCGTTGACTACCGTTCTTTGAATGAGGTGACAATAAAGAACAAGTATCCTTTGCCGAGGATCGATGATTTGTTTGATCAGTTGAAGGGTGCGAAGTTCTTTTTCTCGATTGATTTGAGATCGGGGTATCACCAGATGAAGATTCGTCTTTTTGACATTTCGAAGACTTCGTTCATGACGAAGTATGGGTCTTATGAGTTCTTGGTCGTTTCTTTTGGACTCACTAATACCCCTGCCTACTTCATGAACATGATGAACAAGGTGGTCATGGCTGAGTTGGATAAGTTCCTGGTGGTTTTCATTGATGATATCCTTGTCTACTCCAAGTTAGCGGAAGAGCATGAGCAGCATCTGAGAGTTGTGCTTGGGAGGTTGAAATCTCATTAGTTGTATGCCAAGTTCAGCAAGTTCAAGTTTTGGCTTGAGAAAGTTGCTTTTCTGGGTCATGTTGTCATAGCTGAGGGAGTTGACGTTGATCCTGAGAAGGTCAAGGCTGTTGTGGAGTGGGAGTCTCCGAGGTCGGTCTTTGAAGTGAGGACTTTTCTTGGATTGACAGGTTACTATCACCGATTCGTTGAGAACTTCTCCAAAACTGCTAAGCCTATGACCGAGTTGACTTAGTTGGGAGTGCCGTTTGTTTGTCAGATGCTTGTGAGAGGAGTTTCGAGGAGCTGAAGATGAGGCTAACTTCTGCACCTGTTTTGACCTTGCCGAATATTCACCTGGATTTTCAGGTCTTCTGTGATGCTTCTCGTTAGGGTTTGGGTTGTGTGCTGATGTAGAACAAGAAGGTGGTTTGCTATGCTTCGAGGCAGTTGAAGAAGCATGAGTTGAACTATCCGACGCATGATCTAGAGTTGGCAGCTGTTGTCCATGCTTTGAATATTTGGAGGCACTATCTGATCGGCAACAGATGTGAGATCTTCACCGACCAAAAGAGTTTCAAGTATATCTTCACCCAGTCAGAGCTGAACATGAGGCAGAGGAGGTGGCTTGAGTTGATTAAGGATTACGATCTTAGCATTAACTATCACTCGGGTAAAGCCAATGTGATATCTGATGCTTTGAGTCGTAAGGCTTATTGTTCTTCTTTGATGTCTGGGCAGTCAGAGATTCTTGTAGATCTGACCAGTTTGGGAGTTGAGATTGTTCCTCAGGGTTTCTTGCACGAGCTTAGGTTGCAGCCTTGTGGATTGAGGAGATCAAGTCAGCTCAGAAGCATGATAGAGAGGTTCAGTCGATCTTGAAAAAGATGAGGAGAGGCAAAGCACTAGGTTTCCGTGTGGATCAGCGAGAAGCTTTGTGGTTTGGGGACCGTATCTGTGTTCCGAGAGTGCCAGAGCTGCGGGATGCTATTCTGAGAGAGGCTCATGATTTGAGGTTTTCTATCCATCCAGGTTGCACCAAGATGTTCGAGGATCTGAAGACTCGTTTCTGGTGGGTTGGCATGAAGGCAGACATTGCTGAGTATGTTGCCTTGTGTGATGTTTGTCGACGAGTTAAGGCTGAGCACCAGAGACCGGCTGGATTGCTGAAGCCGTTGTCGATCCCTTCTTGAAAATGGGATGACATCAGTATGGATTTCATCACAGGTTTGCCGTTGACGTCTCGCTATCATAATGCTATCTTGGTAGTGGTGGATCGATTGATGAAGACCGCTCATTTCATTTCTGTGAATGAGAGGTACTCCATTGATCAGTTAGCCAAGTTGTACATTGATCACATTGTGAGGTTGCATGGTGCACCGAGGAGCATTCTGTCTTATCGCGGGCCTCAGTTTACCACGAGATTCTAGAGGAGCTTGCATAAGGCTATGGGTACACACCTAGTGTATGGTTCAGCTTATCACCCTCAGACAGATGGTCAAACAGAGCGAGTGAACCAGATTCTAAAGGTTATGTTGAGGGTTTGTGTGATCACCTATGGGCAGAGCTGGGAGGACAATCTTTCTGTTGCGGAGTTCTCTTACAACAACAGTTTTCAGGCCAGCTTGGGGATATCACCTTTTTAGGCCTTGTATGGTAGGAGATGCCGTACCCCGCTCATGTGGTCAGAGGTTGGTGAGAGGTCTTTCTTTGGTCCTGATTCTATCAGAGTTGCAGAAGAGAAGGTTGAGATGATCAGATAGCATCTCCGAGTTGCTCAGACCCGTCAGAAGAGTTGTGCGGATAAGAGGAGGAGGCCCCTTTCTTTCGAGGTTGATGATTGGGTGTATCTCAAGGTGTCACTTCTTCGTGGCACGCGTCGCTTCCATGTTCGAGTGAAGTTAGCTCCGAGGTTTGTTGGTCCTTTTCGGATTCTTAGGAAGATCGGTGAGCTTGCTTACAGGTTGGATTTGCCATTCGAGCTTGCGGGTGTGCATCCGGTGTTCCACATCTCTCACTTGAAGAAGTGTCTTCGAGTGCCAGAGGAGCAGGTTGTCACTGATGCTTTGGATATTCAAGACACGCTCGAGTACCTAGAGTACCCGGTGAAGATTCTTGATGAGGCGTTCAAGAAAACGCGAAAGTCTAAGATCAAGTTTCTTAAGGTTCAGTGGAGCAACCACACTGAGCGAGAGGCTACCTGGGAGAAGGAAGATGATCTGAAGAAAGAGTTTCCCTATCTGTTTGAGTCCACTCCTTGATCTCGAGGACGAGATCCTGTAAGGGGGGAGTCTGTATCATCCCAAAATTTCGAATTAATAAAGCGACGAATTATCCCAATTTTCATTCCGATCAAAAATCATCTGTCCAGAATTTTGTTCCGTTTAATTCAAAATCTTTCTTCCTAAATTGTTCCGGTGCCGAAATAATTTAGTCCGCATATGTTTCGTTGGAGCTAAAATTATTTTCTGAAATAATTTGGCCCGCGGGCTTTTTGGCTGAGATTAATTAGTGACTCTAATCCCTTGCTAATCCCTCCTAGAAATACCCTTCCCAATCTTATCCTCTCCCTCACCTCTTCATTCCCCTCCCCATTCTCCAAAAATATCTGTAACTGGTCCACTCCCACGTCAGCACTCATCCTCGTCGCCTCTACTGGAACCGCGCGCTTGCCTCGATCCCCGCGTGGTTTTCCGTCGCTGTTAGCCGAGTTCGCACGACACCCAACGCCGAGCCGTCCCGCGCCGCGTGAAGCCGTCAACCGTCCGCTGGTCCTCCGCCTCCGCTGCTCGCTCGCCTCGTCTCCCGCGCCAGTCGATCCCCGCATCACCGCCAGCGTGGAGTCCCACACCTGCCTCCGTTCGGTTTTCCTCGTCACCCGCGCCGTGTGACACCGAGCCGAGTAGTCTGCGTCGCCGTCCTGCCTCGACTTCGGAGCCTTGCCTGCGTCGCCCGTCCCCGTCGCCTCGACATCGGCCTGCTCCCGCGTCCCGCGTGACGCAGTCTCAGAGTTCCCCGACGCCGTCCTCGCTCGCCTTGTTCCCCGCATCGCGTGAAGCCAGTCTCCGTCTGGATTCCTGCGAAGCGCGTCGCCTGCTCGGTCTTCATCCGGTTTTCGTCGCCATTCGATCCCACGCCGTTCACCCGTCTCAGCTCGCGCGCGTCGCCAACCTTGCTGTCGTCTCTGGTCACCGCGCGTCATCAGTCTCTGACACCCGACATCGTCCCCGATCAGAGACACCAGTACTCTGGTTTCAGATTCCAGTACGCGTCTCCGGTTTCTGATTTCTTCTACGTTCGATCGGTGGTGAGCAGATCTAATTTCCTCTCTTAAATTCCTTTTTCCTCTCCGATTAATTGTTGGATTAATTGCTAATCTAGTTGCGAATAATTGATCTGCGATTAATCTAATTTCTTGTGGTCTAGATCGTCTACGATTGTTGAGAGACTCCATTTGATCTCAGTCATTTCCCAAAATTGTTTCGTTAATTTGTCTCGTTGCGTTGTCGCGTAGGATTTTTCGGGGAATGTTTTGTGCTCGTTTAGCCTAGTAGTTTCAATTTAGATTTAATTTCCGATTTTAATTGTCGCGTACGTAGTGTCTGACCTCTGTTCATGCTGTGTTTAGCTGATGTTCCCGAGCAGGAGTTCCGCGAGCCCTCTCGGTTCGACGACCCGGATCTCGACTTTGATCCCGAGTTGCCAGGCAAGCCGCGTTCCTTGATCACTTTGCACCTAGTATTTTACACTGCATGTTTTGTTTGCAACCCTAATTTGCATGTCAACTATTTTAAAATATGCTAGCAACATTCCTAAGCCATGACTATTTACTATTCCATAAATATAAACCCTAGGATTGCTTTAGAATAATTATTTTATTTTTATGCTTAGCCATGCTTGGGCGCATTTATTTTTATCTCACACCTATCACTATAAAAATAGAATTTGTGTTAAATAATTTTGAACTGTGCATCAAATGTGTGAGTTTTGCAAATAACTATACATAACTATTTAGCGGGGGCAGGATGGAGTATGAGGAGCTGGAGGACATTTGAGAAGTCCCTTTGGGCGTACCTATTGCGGGTACAACAGAAAGATTCGGGCTAAGATCTTTTCGTGAGACTTGTTGTTGACGTTGAGGTTGGAGATAGTGCCTGCCCCGGCAATTTAGGACCAAGTCCTTCGAGCCTTGTACGCTCAGTTGACAACCATTCACACTACGTTACCTTGTATGGGCAGTTGGCTTGACCTTGAAGCTTGCCAAGACTGGTTGTTTACCTGTAGGTTGGCGGTGTTGTGTTAGTGTGGTGCAGAGCTATGACTCCTGACATGAGATTGAGATACCTCACCTGATCAGTGGTAGGCTCTTCACAGCTACAAGACCCGATTGCGTAGGCATTTGGGATCCCTATCTTGGAGGACGGATCACGCCAGTTAAAGCTTGTGGACGGGTCTTGTGTGTTCGTCGAGACTACGACGGTAATTCTCTATGACGCTTCTCATGGGTCCAGGTGCATAACCATTGCAGAGTTTTAGTCAATGCGCATTGCCACGTCCTTTTGGAAGGACACCCCTCTGAGTTGTGCTTCTCATTGAGTAGTTTTGTTTTTCTTCCTCCTCTTCTATTTCAAAATGTTTTTGACTCCAACCTTTGAGCTGTGGCCGAGTGTGGAGATTACACCGGCATTTATATGAACCCCCGTCCGGGATAACGGAGATCCCTGCGGGGCAAGATAATAAAATTTGACAGTTTTAAAATAAAGCTTTCTTACTTTTTTAAAATAAAATAAAATGTTTTAAACTTGCATTTAGCACTTGAGCCATGCCTTTACCCTTGAAACCATTTGCATGCATACATTGTTGATAGGTAGTACGCAGTTTGCTGAGTATTCGTACTCACGGCTTTCTAATTTGTTATTTTCAGAGGATACTCTCAGTTTTGACTTCGACTACGTCTCCGACGAGCCGTGAAGTCCGCTCCTGCACTCAAGCTAGCCTGTGTGGAGGAGGTTCGCTACTGTTGTCATGTGGATGCTTCTGTTGCTGCACTTGTTGAATTCTCGATAGCGATCTATCTGCTCTGAGATGTTTTCGGCCTGCATGCCGATGGACCCCTTTGGAGGATTTTATTCTAATAAATTTGCTTTGACCTTCTATTTTCTAATCTTGTTTCTTGTTTAATACTTTTGTTATGGTTTCTTAATTGATCGCTTGTGATGTCGTGCTTGCCAACCTCCTAGGATTGGCAAGGTTACGGAAGATCGGGACTTATCGAAAGGTAAGAAAAACCCGGTCGTTACATATATGTTGTTACAAGTCACTTTATTATTGAAGTTATTTGTAACATGACTTATAGTATTACATATTTAACCAATTTTTAAATAAGATGAATGGTCAAAGACAATGTTAAAAGCCAACAGCGACACCAAATTACTAGGAGTGGAGTAAGTATTCATGTCTATAAACTAGAGAATTTTTTTAACAAGAACCAATCAACTTTTACACCTGTCCGTGTTTTGATCACTAACACAGTAGAATTTTCATATTTGAGGGGGATTCTGCTCCTCACTGAGGTTGACTAGTCTATAGGAGACTCAAGAGAATGTGAATTGCTTGATGGTATAAGGATTACAACGAGGCAGGGTTCTCGCTTGATCAAGAACTCCTGGCTCTCTCTGAGTATGTGTGATGTGGGATCGTGTGCTACCTATCGTTGTTGTCTAAAGTCCCTGGTGTCTCTTTATATAGGGGGTCGGACTGGATTTACAATGGCTTGGAGCCTACGAAACTGGACGATTACCTGATAGGTGGGGCCGTGAGCATCTCGAAGTTTATTCCCTGACGGCTAACACTGGAGAGGCAAAACTAGCTTTCCGTTTACCGTCTAGTAGACCACACCTGCTGCACAGTGTCAAGAATCTTCCGTACTGTCAGAGGCCTAATGCTGGAGGCGGTTGCCTGAGTCGAGGGTCAGACTGGTAAGGCAATTGATGAGGAACCTGACCCCCGAGGGTCAGATGGGCCTTGGCCCAGTGGAGTTGACATGTGGCCCGCAAAGTAATGGGTCGTCCTTTAATTGCAGTTGATTATGCGGATTGGGCCGGAATCATGGATACCCGAAGTATATGATCCTGACAACACCTTTTTGCCGCATAGAGCCGAGTGCGGTAGACAGGACCGGACTAGACCTCATCGCATGCCCTTGCCGAGGTAGATGTTGGAACTTGATATGACTTGAGTGTCCGATCTTTCGATGAGGTGATAACTATCGATTTGGTGGAGTCGACCCTCACGATCCGACTACAAACATACAAGTCGTGTGCGCCTTAGCAATCGTAAAATCAACTTTGAATGGTTATTGATCGTGCTGGACAGCAAGATCAACCTGACCATGAAGATCAATTTCTGCAAGCAATCGAAGAACAAGCAAGAATTAGATAGCATATCTAAAATCACACAAATGTGAGGGTTCTCAAAAGTTGTCTAACAAGTGGTCGTTGGACACTGAACATCAAAAAGTTTAGACAAGAGCTAAACTACAACAAAAGAAAACCATTCGACTCATCAGAAGGTATGATATCCACATCATCCTCCCCCACTTGATTAGAGTCGTTCTAGACTCAAGTTCAGAATGCAAAACTGTCACTCCACCATGCCCTCCAGAAATCATGGAAGGTGAAGGCCACAAGGGTATGTATGTGATCTCATCATCCTCCCCCACTTGATTTGGAGTCGTCCTCGACTCAAGTTCAGATAGAAAACTAGCCACCCCACCATGCCCTCTATAAATGGCAAAAGGTGGAGGCCACGGGAGCATTTTGATGCAGTCACGTGACACAGCAAAGCCATATAAGATCTCATCATTCTCCTCTTCTTTATAGCAAGCCGTCCTCGGCTCGATCTAGTGGTTGCCAAAGTTGCTTGTTGTCATATTGGGATAAGTGATGAGCACGTAGCCAGGGCACAACAACAAATTCTCCTGTTTCATGAGCTGCTCCTATTGATAGATAACAAAAGTAGAGAAATTTTGCAACGAATTGTTATTGTTAGTGCATGCTTGATTGTCTGCTTGTTATTTGGTGGTTCGAGCGGCTTAGTTTTCACTTTTCTATCTTTGGCCCTAAAAAGCTTGTAGTGCACATCCTCATGGAAAAGGTTAGCATTAGGCATAATCTTAAACTCGCTCAGCTTGAGACAATCCTTGGAGCGGTAAGCATCACGGCAATACTTCTCACAATAATAGTCATCCGCTATAAGCGAGACTATCCAAGCAGGGATCTATCTTCGTTGCCAATGATGTTGATGCAGGAAGGATATGATCCTAGGCCCTTGTGGTTATGGTTGTTGACATAGTTCCAGCTTAGGATTTACTTTTGTATTTGCTTTCCTCTAGTAAGCCGCTCGAAAGCATCCATCATGGCCACTCTCTCCTCCTTGAGCTTCGTGTATTCATTCAAAATAGATGGCTCAAGAGAAGTACTCTCCTCAGAGAGGGTTAGATTGCAAGAAGTAGAAGCTTTATTTAAATGCTTGAGAGAGTTAAACAGAGAGTCAAGATCAAGAGCCTCATGGGTGAGAACCAATGCCTTATACTTCTCATTTAGCTCTACATGCTTTTCTTTGAGAGACTCGTAAGACTCACATAGAACATCATAGAAGTGCTTCAAAGCATTGAGCTCACCTTCAAGCTCCCGAACTCGAAATACCGCTACTTCGTGCTCTTGGTCACCACCTCAATATTCTTGTTCTTCTTGATGATTGTCTTGTTGGCCTTCTCAAGAAAGAGGACAAGGTCGTTGCAGGTAGGTCCATCATCCTCATCATCATAGTCCTCCTCTTCTTTATCAAGATCATCATCTTCATCCACTCACAACTTTAGGCCGTCAAGCAAAGAGGTGGTGGTGGTACCTCATTGGTGGAGCTCGTCGTAGCAATACTCGCAAGCTCTTCTTCACTAGAAGAGGCGGAGTTCGAATCATCACCATCGGTGAACCAATCACCAACAATGTAAGCCTTGTGCGGAACTTCCTCTTCTCCTTGCTCTTGCTTTTCTGTTTGATGAAGAACTTTTTGATCTTTCTCTTGGGTTTGTGTTCTTCGTCCTCACTCTCATTTGATGCTTCCTTCTTGCTCTTCTTATTGGTCTTGGGACACTACTTAGCAAAATGGCCTTTCTTGCCACAGTTAAAGCACCTGGAGTTCCGCTTTGAGGATGAAGTTCTTTCCTTGCAAAAAAAACTTATTCATTAAGAGCGCAAGATCCTCATTATCGCTCTCATCATCCTCATCCTCCTCCACCTTCTTCTTCTTCTTGCTCTCGCCATTGAGAGATTCTTCAACTTGAATGGCAAGATTCTTGAGCAATTGAGTGTTGATGTAGGTGCCCAACATATATCCCTCATAGGCCATGAGCTTGCCAAGCATGACGTCCACGGTGAGAGTAGCCAAGTTGGCTTGAAAGAGACATAAGACGATAGCATTGTAACTTGGCGGCAGCAACCTTAAGAGCTTCCTCATGATCTCAACATCTTCAATTTTGCTCTTGAGGCCCAAGGCGTTGATCTCCTCGACCACTACATGCAAGCGAGAGTAAACATCGTTAGCTTTCTCATGAAGTAACATAGTGATAGAGTCATATTTGTTCTTAAGAATATAGTAACGCTCTTCTTTGGCCTCGGCGGAGCCCTCATGTATATTTTGGAATTGAGACCATATTTCATGAGTGGTGCAAGAAGCATTGATCCTAGAAAACACATTCTTATAAATACATCCAAAGATAGCATTCTTGGCCTTTGCATTAAACTTGATAAAAATAGGATCAAGTTTCTCATTCTCATTTGTAGCGTTTTGGGTCACTTGCCACGCTTTCCTATCGATTGACTCTAGATAGGCTTGCATATGAGCCTTCCAATATGACTAGTCGTCCCTATCAAATACGGGTGGATTCTCTATCCCGTTCGGCATCTTTACTCAAGGAGGTGAAGCCTGAAAATGAGCACTTGACCCTGATACCACTTGAAAAAAAAACCTAAACAATTCTAGTAGGCCAAGACCCCTAACAATGCTAGTGGAAAGGAAAGACAAAAAGCAAACATTAGCACGATAGCTATCAATTTTACTCAACAATATGGAAATGCGGAAATAAAAGAGAGAGTCAAGAGAATGCTCATCAATTTTTCTCGAGGTCTCGAAAGGTAGGTGTCTTCCCCTAATCCTCAGAGTCTTGGTTTCTCTCCTCATTACTGGAACGATGCTCACAAGGGTACGCTTCACTCCCGGAGTGAAGAGACCGGAGGCCCGGCTGTCGCATACAATACTCAAGCGCTAGAGCAAACCTTCAAGGGTCGAGCGCTCACTCTTGGTGTCCCTTTCGAACGGGGACTCGAAACCGCGTACAAACTTGGCGTCGTCTTCCACAATCTCCTCGAAAGCTCGAACATCGACTCCTATCCGGTCTAGGCTGTCAAGACCAAGAGCAATAGGCAAAGATCACTCCTCTGAAGCCTCACAAGCACTAAAAGTGCATAAATGCTCCCTATCACTCTTCTACTAGCACCAAAGATCTCCAAGCTTGTCTTGTGCTTTCTTGATGGTGTTCCTTGGCATCTCACAAGTTTGCTACAGCAATTTACACCTCAGGCATACGGCAAAACATCCTCCTCCACGGTTTAAATAGGTTCTAAGACCAGAAACGACAGTTGGAACGTGATGTCATGAAGCTGACTGTTTTATCCAATCACCGAACTATCCAGTGATTGCTCCCACCGGACTGTCCGGAGACTTATCTTCTCGCAGACCAGGGAAACACCCTCGCTGGAATCCATTCCATGTGACATCGGACTGTCCGGTGCATATCTTCACTAGACTGTCTGGTGACCTTCTCTTTTAGACTTCCAGAGACACCTATTCTGGACTTCAGTTTCTGACTCACCGGACTATTCGATCACTGCACCATGAACTGTCTGGTGACTTCTTCATCTCGACTCCAGAGAGCACCTCTCTCTGGACTAGCTCCTGCAGGGCTCACCGGATTGTCCGATGACCACACCGGACTGTCCAGTGACTGCATCTGCAACACAACTCGAGCTTCGGTCTTCAACTTTGCTTCTTATGTCATCTTCAGTGCATTTCTGAGGTAACTAAGGAGCATTCACACCCTCTAACACTTGTACAGACACTCTAACTAGTCCTTAGCCTTGATCCTTCGATGTCCTAAACTCCTCTTCTTGGGATCGTCCTTTTTCATCCATCGAGAAAATCCACCATGTTGTAGAGATTAGCGGGGTGGAACCTACAATCACAGCCGTTACATATATTGTTCATTCAATCACCAAAATCAATTCATACCTTTTAGGAGGTCATGAAGCTTACAGACTTGATACAATCATAGAACGAATGTGCATTACTAAACAAAGCATAAGTCATGGGAGGCTCAACTAAGCATTGCAAAACACTAGTATGACTATTGGGCAATTGCAAATCAACATGAGCAGCATGAGTATACATAGATGAGGTGAGAGACTCACAATGCATTTCATTTTTCTTAGTCTCCTGGAATGTAGTAGGCATAATTACCCATAACCCTTGTTTCATCATGTAGCGCAACATCCCCTTCAGACTTCATTTCAATCTCCTGCAAGATGTTAAGCATAGGACAAGGAACAAAAGAGTACTCCCTTTCTAGTTGTGCTATTGTAGTAAGAGATGAAGTATCACACAACTCTTCTTTATCACTTACCCTTGTGACAAAGGCACATCAGCGATACATTTCACAAATTTGTGATGGTGATTGTTCATGCTTAAATCTTTAGACGATATAAAAGTTGATTTTCAGCATTACAAGTAAGCAAATACAAGTGTGAGATTCAGTAGTAAGTTTTAGAGGTGAGAAAAATTTGGATTTAAGAATTGAGACTTTTAATAAACCTACTCACTTTATTTAGCAAATGCAATATTGAATAAGTGCTCAAAATATTAGTACGAGTTGCTGCTACAAAAAAGAAATGTAGCAAATGGTGCGCTAAGAAAAATGTGATTCGAAGCAAGCAACGAAAAGATTCTCACACCAAATACTACGAGAGACAGTAGTTGACAATGCAAGGCAGGTTACTCCAAAGCAACAAGTTCCTACCCTATGTAGTATGCAACAACTAATCTCAAATGATGAACTGATATTTTTTCAGATAGCAGATGTCAGATCTCTTTTGTGATTGCGACACGCTCGGGCAAATTTTTATGGCAAGGTTGGATTTGTTGGAAAGATAACTCCCTAAGCTTTCCAGATTATGCTCACACGTTCCAAACAATGAAAGGATGAGAGAGATATGGCCCTTTTCTTCCACAACAAAAAAACTAGTAATCGAATATGTTATTTCCAATAAATTCGGATCTAGATTGATTTTGTGTATTGCTCCCTGATTCTTGGAGATTCTTTCCTGACTTTCTTTGATTTTTTTCCTGATTTGTTTTCAATTCTTTCTTTCTTTTATAAATTGCATCCAAATTTTTGCAAAAAAAAGATTGTATGTTGAATATGGAAAGGTGAATGAGATGATTATGGAAAGTAAATATATGGTTGAAACAGCAACTCTAACCAACACAATGCAGCACGAACTCAACAAAGTAAAATACTAAAAAGAAGATGCAAAGGCCAAAAGGTCTAGGACAGCGGGAATGAATCAAATATTTTTTTCTTGGCTTTTATGTGGACAGTAGGGGTATGAATGAAACTACAAATGAGAGGGCATAAATCTCACCAATCAACCTAGAAGCTGCTACCACTTGATATGACTTAAGTGTCCGATCTTTCGATGAGGTGATAACTATCAATTTGGTGAAGTCGACCCTCACGATCCGACTACAAAAGAACAGGTCGTGTACGCCATAGCAATCGTAGAACCAACTTCGAATGGTTATTGACCGTGCTGGACAGCAAGATCAACCTGATCACGAAGATCAATTTCTCCAAGCAATCAAAGAACAAGCAAAAATAAGATAGCAGATCCAAAATCAAACAAATGTGGGGGTTCTCAAAAGCTGTCTAACAAGTGGTCGCTGGACACAACTGAAGATCAGGAAATTTACACAAGAGCTAAACTATAACAAAAGAAAATTCAAGTGTTCGGCTGGAACCTTTAAATAGGGTGGAGGACGGCTAGGGGATGCTGGGGTCGTCCTCAAACCCTAGGACGTGTCTCGAATGGGCTCAACTTTATACACGGGTCAATAGCCCAAGTTGGGGTGACGCAGTAACTTCTGTATTAAAATAACAATTGGCATTGACTCCAATATGATATAAAGGTGAGGGCTGGATCCATTTGAAAGTAGACTTCATGAGCTTTCCAGAAAGTACTTAAACATCCAAATTGGATTTCATATGAAGTCGCGGCTTCTATTTCAAGTTTGTACTATTTTACAGTCCGAATCCACCGTGTGTGAATATTTTCAATGAAATTCTCATCAGAATGTAAGATGTCCACATTAGAACTAACTCAGGAGCACATACATACATGGCTAGAGGTAGAAGAAGCAATGATCATTTCCAGCGATGAACTCACGTCTATGCCGCTCTATCTCGAGTGTTTATCCACTGAACTCAGTAAATAGTTGAAAGGATCAAGTGACCGAGAAGGAGGGTTCAATCAGCACTTACACTACTAGGCCAAATTCTTTCTTTTCCTAGTTTCTAGCAAAACTAGTAAACAACTTCTAGCAAGAAAGAACTAGAGAAGAGTAAAACAAGTTAGGAGACAACCTATCAAGTTAGTAAGCAATCCGGCACGAGAGCCATCAAGAGCAACTAAACAACCAATCACACTACTCACAAGAAAGTAAATACGGTAAGTAAAGAGAAGGGTGATAGAGATGCTCAGTGATTTTTCCCGAGGTCTTAGAAGGACGGCGCCTTCCCTTAATCCTAGTTGAACCACTCCCGTCGAAGTCTTCGTTCCTCTCATCGTTCCCGAAACGATGCTCACAAGGGTACGCTTCACTCCTGAAGTGATGACACCGGTGCCCCAGCTGTAGCAAACAGTACCCAAGTGCTAGAGCAAGCCTCCAGGCTTGGACGCTCAATCTTGGTGTCTCTTTCAAACAGAGGACCCGAAATCGCGTACAAACTTGATGTCGACTTCTACAATCTCCTCGAAAGCTCAGACAATGACACCTAACCGGTCTAGGCTGCCATAGACAAAGAGTAACAAGCCGAAGACACTCCTCTCAGCCTCATAAGCTCTAGGAATATGTGGATGTTCTTTGCTACTCTTCACAAGCACTCAAGATCTCGCTAGATGCTCTTTTGGTGAATTTTGACTCTCAACAAATGATCTCTAACTTTTCTGACCACGAGCAAGCTCCGCAACAGCTCCTCCAACGATTTAAATAGGCCATAAGCCCTGAAACAACCGTTACGAGACGTTGCCAAAAAGCTGTCTGCTTTTGCAGTGACCGAACTATCCGGTGACTGAGACCATCGGACTGTCCAGTGACTCCTGGTCTCCAACTGACAGAAAATATCCTCTCTGGAATCCATTCCATGTGACATCGGACAGCCCGGTTCATACCATCACCGGATTGTCTAGTGACCTTCTCTTTTAGACTTCCAGAGACACCTCTTCTGGACACCTCCTCCAGGGCTCACTGAACTGTTCGGTCTCTGATCGACAGACTGTCCGATGACTTCTTCTTGATGACTCCAGAGAGCATCTCTCTTTGGACTTCGAGCTCCAGCACTCACTAAACTGTCTGATGACACCCGTCGCACTGTCCGGTGACTCCTGCTTCACTGCCTCCAGAAAACATCTTCTCTGGACTCCTGGCTGCGACTCTCACCGGACTGTCTGGTGACCTCTTCGACTGCTGAAACTTGACTCCTTCAAGATCTTCAAGCTTCCGGCTGCAACTCTTCACATCTTTAAGCTTCCACTGATCACTCATGTACCTCAGAGAACCTTAGAGCATCCACACACCCTAGTTCTTGTAAAACCGAGACGAGTGACCCGACCCCTCTTAATAGTAATTGTGTTTCCTATAGACTCAAAGCCTAATAACTAAGCCACACATGGCTCTAGATCATCTTTAGCCTTGGACCAGCTCCCTCCTTGAAAACACGTAGGGGACTTGAACAACCTTGAAGAAATCAACTCGTATAAGGGTATAATAGTGATGACAAACCTGCATCCAACGAGTTAGTTCATGGTTCTTATTCAATCACCAAAATCATTCATACCTTTGAGGGGCTTCCATGGTCATGAAGCTAACAATCTTCTCCTTTTTGGTGATTGATGACAACCATGATGTAAATGATCGAGATGATACAAAAGATAAGAATGGAAGCATGAGACAACCTTAAAAAAAAGAATAGGTGCAAGATGTCTTACCGTCTCTTGCCAAGAAGTCTACAATATGTATGAGGTTTCATACCTTAACTTTAGAGCTCCCCCTCGATAAGTGCATTGCTTACTCTCTTCATATTTCTTGATTTGATTGGTTTTCTTGAGTGACTTCAATTATATTCACTTCTTTGGTTCGCTCTACCCGTCTCCTATAAATAGAGAATAACCACAAGATGAGTACAGGGCAAAAGGGTAGTAATCAATAGATTTAGAGGAATAGAAAAGATTACTCCCTTTGATTCTTCTTGACGACTACTTCTTATCACAAATCATCATCTTCATTTCTTTTCCATATCTCTCCCCAATCTTCATTTCCTCCATTGATCATCATCTTCTCTCTTAAGCATCCTTGATCATCTTTGCTTCTCTCATCCTCATTTGATCATCTACATTTCTCTCCCCCTTTGTCATCTATCAACCAAAAAGGAAAAGCCACAAAGAAGGAGAATACCAAAGAACAATAATCACGATGAGATATGAGACAAAATTATCGGATCTTTTCTTCTTCGATTCTTTTCTTGCTCATCAATTCCTCATGTCTTTATCGTCTTCTTGATTCAAAGCTCCTTCTCCCCCTCGAGTTAGTATGTTTCCTACAAAAAGGTCATCAAAGAAACTTCCTCTTCTCTCATCAAGAGGGGGTTAGTAATGCATATGAGAACGTATGAATCATAGTCTTTGAGCCATGTAAGTAGATTTAACCTTAGAGCTCGAAAGATCATGATTCAATGGTATGAAGCTCACAATTGCTATGAAGGAGTCTAGCAGTAATCAACTTATATTGTTTATGAGAACTCCCCCTAAACTCGTGCTTGACATTAAGACACTAGATGCAATGCATGAAATGCAAATGAATGCAAAACAAGAGTAAAAGAAGCATGCACATGATGAAGAAGGACTAGAAAAGAAATACCCTCATCACATTAGAATTCTCTCGCAAGCTTACTCACAATGACCCTCATCTCCTAGCCTTGGACACCCCATGAACATTATTTCCAAGCTCTCCATGATTATTGCTATCTTGAAAGGGTTAGATGACGGTCCTACAAAACAAGAAGAACAACAAAAATAAAGCAAACACAAGCAAACAAATATATACAAGAGAAAATGCTAAGCTTTGGAGGTTACTCAAGTGAAGTCCGAAAGGTCAAGTATGTTGAGCTCTCCACTTAGTCTGTTGAAGTTCTTCTCGTCAAGGGGCTTCGTGAATATGTCGGCCATTTGATCTTTAGTCCTCACACTTATAAGCTCAATATCTTTCTTGGCAACATGATCCCTTATGAAGTGATTTTTGACCTTAATATGTTTAGCATGCTCATGATCACTCTTATAAAGAGCCATATTAATTGCACTCTCACTATCACAATATAGAGGAATTTGATTGTAAACCAATCCATTGTCCATGAGAGTTGGCTTCATGTAGAGAAATTGAGCACAACAAGCACCGGCTGCCATATATTCCGCTTCGGCCATTGAGAGAGCCACAGCATTTTGCTTCTTAGAGCTCCAAGCAACCAATGATCTCTCAAGGAATTGACATCCATCGGAGGTACTCTTTCTACTCACTTTGCAACCGACGAAGTCCAAATCGGAGTAGCCAACAAGAGTAAAACCTCCATCTTTTGGATACCAAAGCCCATAGTTGAGGTATACTTGAGATACCTAAGAATCCTTTTGATAGCCTTGAGGTGAGATTCTTTAGGGTTAGCTTGATAACGAGCACATAAGCATACACTAAACATAATATCCAGGTGAGAAGCGGTAAGATATAATAGAGAACCAATCATAGATCAATAGAGCTTTTTATCGACCAATTTACCACTATCATCCGAGCCAAGGATACCATTTTTGGCCATTGGAGTCTTGATTGGCTTTGAACCTCCATTCCGAAGCCCTTGAAGAGATCTTTTGTGTACTTCTCCTGATAGATGAATGTCTCATTTTTCATTTACTTGACTTGAAATCACATCTCAAATTCTTTGACCATTAGATCACGAAATTCAGCATTATAAGCTTCATTAGTAGAACCAAAGATAATATCATCCACATATATTTGGCAAATAAAGAGATTATCATCCACATGTTTAGTGAAGAGAGTGTTATCAATACTCCTTATCTTAAAGCCTTTGTCGGTGAGAAAATCTCTTAGCCGCTCATACCATGCCCTTGGTGCTTTCTTGAGTCCATACAACACCTTCTTCAACTTGAAGACATGATCGGGATGCTTGTGATCCTCGAAGCTAGGTGGTTGCTAAACATAAACCTGCTCATTAATATACCCGTTAAGGAAGACACTTTTCACATCCATTTGATATAATTTGAAGTTAAAATGTGAAGCATAAGCGAGCAAGGTTCGAATAGACTCAAGCCGAGCCACGAGGGCAAGTGTCTCCCCCTCAACTTGATAATAACCCTTGGCGACAAGTCTTGCTTTGTTACTCACAACATTCCCGTACTCATCTTGTTTGTTCTTGAAGACCCATTTAGCACCAATGATGTTCTTGTCCTTCGGCCTCTTCATCAATTCCCACACTTGATTCCGCTCGAAGTTCTTGAGCTCCTCTTGCATAGCCACGTCTATTTGTGATCTTTCACCACCTCATCAATATTCTTGGGCTCCATCAAAGACACAAAAAAGAAATTCTCACAAGCAATGTTAGCCGCATCATCATCATTAATATAATTTGGCTTATATTGATTTCTCCTTGTCTTTAACCCTTGAGAGCGACTCCCAATAATCAAGTCACTTCTGTGAGCTCAAAGAATGGGTTTGTGCCTCTTTGGAGCCTCTTGATGTTGTGCTTGCGGTGGAGTGACATCTTAAGCATCTTGTATGGCTCACTCCTTAGAGATGACGATGTCTTATAGTCGTAGCGGAGAGCTGCAATCTTCTTCAATTCTTGATGTCATTGTCGGACATGGTGGCGTACCATTTGATGTAGGAAATCCTTGATATCTTGGGGTAGAGGGCACTTGAGGTGGCTCTCTTGTTGCTTGAACACTTGATGATTCTCCTACTTGTGTTGTTTATGTAGTGTTCTCATGTAGAGTCGTGGAGGAGTCTTTCAGAGGCAGAGTAGAGGAGTTATCTTCTCTTGATAGAACTTCTCCTACGGGCATCTTCCGCATTGCCTTCTCTAAGGGTTAATCATCATCTACATCACAACTATAAGATTCTTTGTTCTCTTGAGAACCATTAGTTTCTTCAAATTGCATATCACATGATTCCTCAACAAATTCGGTAGTTGCATTAAAGACACAATAAGCTTTAGAGTTACCAGAATACCCGACGAGAAATCCAATGTCGGTCGTCGTCTCAAACTTACCAAGCCTCTTCCTCTTCTTGAAGATATAGCATTTACATCCAAAAACCCGGAAATAGCTCACATTTGGCTTCCTTCCCACCAATAGCTCATAAGGGGTCTTCTTCAAGAGGCAATGTAGATAAACACGATTTGAAGTATACCATGTCATGTTGATGCTTCAGCCCAAAATCTTTCTGGAGTCTCATATTCATCCAACATAGCCCTAGCAAGCGTGATGAGAGTCCAATTCTTTCTCTCTACTACACCATTTTGCTCCGGGGTGTAGGTAGCCGAAAACTCATGCTTGATGCCAAGATCATCACAATACTGCTCAATGCTAGAGTTCTTGAACTCAGTTCTATTATCACTTCTAACCTTCTTTATCTTAGCTTCAAATTCAGTTTGAGCTCTCTTAGCAAACTTTTTGAAATTGATGATGGCTTGAGCTTTGTCTTCTAGAAAGATGGTCTATGTATATCGAGAGAAGTCATCAACAATCACCATACAATAGAGATTACCTCCAAGACTCTTGTATGTTGTTGGTCCAAAAAGATCAATATGGAGTAGTTCTAAAGGTTTTGATGTAGACATTATGGTCTTGCATGGATGAAGAGTTGCAACTTGCTTTCTCGCTTGATATGCACTACACAACTTGTTCTTCTCAAAAGTGCCATCTTGAATTTCGAGAATTAAGCCCTTCTTGGTAACCTTCTTCAATTGACCCATTCCAATATGAGCAAGCCTCCTATGCCACAACCATCCTTTAGAGGACTTAGCAATGAGACAAGTTTGCAGTGTAACTTCACTTGAAGAGAAATCCACAATATAGAGATTGTTGTGTCGAAAACCATTGAATGTGAGGCCCAAAGATTTGTTGATCAATTCAGCACTCTTATCATTGAAGAAGCATGTGAAACAAAGATCACACAATTGAGCAACCGAGAGAAGGTTGAAGCTCAATGATTCCACTAGCATGACATTAGAGATTGTCAAGTCATTAGATATAGCGACTTTGCCCAAGCTCTTGATTCTTTCCTTGGAAGTATCTCCAAAATTTACTTTATCTTTATCCTCATCTTCCTTGATAGTGGTGAACATCTTATGATTACCGGTCATGTGTTGAGTGTAACCGCTATCAAAACCTCAATGTTTACGACCATTCTTATAATTCACCTTGCTAGAAGCTATGAGACAAGATATGTTAGTATCTAAAAAATTTGCTAGATTCACTTGTACTAACCTCAACAATAAGGCCAACTTCTTGAGATGAATTTAGTTCCTCGAAGCGTTTGAGATGATCCTTCCATGTGTCAACTTTCTTCTTGTTTGCTTCATCCATAGTGATATGACTCTTCTCATAAGAATTGATCCAACCTACAAGCTTGTCAATGCGAGTGCACAAATCTTTTGGAGCTTCATTAGGTAAGACAATTATATTATCATACTCATCACATAGAACTACATAAGAGTTCTTTAGCAAACTACTAGCAATAGCATTATCATCAAGAAGTAAATGAGAGCTGGTAGAAGTAAAGTCAATGCATGTGATGAGCATGTACTCCAATGATCTTGCTTGAGGTGGAAGCATTTAGATTCTCTTTCTTAGATGAAGCTTCATGAGAGACACAAGATCTAGAAATCTTGCTTGAGAGGAACTTCTTGATGGATTCATCATGAGATATCTTAAGTGCTCCTTCAAAGGAGTTGATCTTTTCAACACGATCACACAATCTTAGCCTGGTAGCACCTATAGATTCACCATCAAGAGTTCCAAAGTGAGTGTAGGCATCTATGAGCTCAAGATAAGTAAAATTTTCATTCATGATAGCACTTAAAGAGTTGCTAGATGAAGAGTTTGAAGAGTTGTTCATGTTAGCACTCGAATTCTTCGGTTTTGTGGCATATAGGTAGCTTAGCAAGCGATTCTTCCATGAGCCACTACCGGACCCCGATGAAGAACTTGTTTCCATCACTCTCGATCACTTTTCAAAGGCGGTTAAGCCTAAAAATGAGCACTTGGCTCTGATACCACTTGAAAGGATCAAGTGGCCGAGAAGAAGGGTTGAATCGGGCATTTACACTACTAGGCCAAAGTCTTTCTCTTTCTAGTTTCTAGCAAAACTAGCAAACAACTCCTAGCAAGAAAGATCTAGAGAAGAGTAAAATAAGCTAGAAGACAACCTATCAAGCTAGTAAGCAATCCGGCATAAGAGCCACCAAGAGAAGCAACTAAACAACCTATCACACTACTCACAAGAAAGTAAATGCGGTAAGTAAAGAGAAGGGTGATAGAGATGCTCAGCGATTTTTCCCGAGGTCTCGGAAGGATGGCGCCTTCCTCTAATCCTAGTTGAACCACTCTCATCGAAGTCTTAGTTTCTCCCATCGTTCTCGAAACAATGCTCACAAGGGTACGCTTCACTATCGGAGTGAAGACACCAGCGCCCCGGCTGTAGCCAACAGTATCCAAGTGCTAGAGCAAGCCTCTAAGGCTCGGGCGCTCACTTCTAGTGTCCCATTTAAGCGGAGGACCCGAAACCACGTACAAACTTGATGTCGACTTTCACAATCTCCTCGGAAGCTCGGACAACGACGCCTAACCAGTCTAGGCTGCCATAGACCAAGAGTAACAAGCTGAAGACACTCCTCTCAGCCTCACAAGCTCTAAGAATGCGTAGATGCTCTTTGCTACTCTTCACAAGCACTCACTATCTCGCTAGATGCTCTCTTGTGCTCCCTTGATGAACTTTGGCTCTCAACAAATTATCTTCAACTGTTGTGACCGCGAGCAACCTCTACAATAGTTCCTCCAACGGTTTAAATAGGCCCCAAGCCTTGAAACAACTGTTAAGAGCCGTTGCCAAAAAGCTGTCTGCTTTTTATAGTCACCGGACTGTCCGAAGACTGGGACTATCGAACTGTCCAGTGACTCCTGGTCTCCAACTGGCAGAAAACATCCTCTCTGGAATCCATTCCATGTGACACCGGACTATCCGGTTCATACCATCACCGGATTGTCCGGTGACCTCCTATTTTAGACTTTCAAAGACACCTCTTCTGGACACCTCCTCTGGGGCTCACAGGACTGTTTGATCTCTGATCGATGGACTGTCCGATGACTTCTTTCTGATGACTCCAGAGAGCACCTCTCTCTAGACTTTGAGCTCCAGCACTCACCGGACTGTCCGGTGACACCTGTCGGACTGTCCGGTGACTCCTGCTTCACTGCCTATAGAAAATATCTTCTCTGGACTCCTTGCTGCGACCCTCATCGGACTGCCCGGTGATGTCAACGGACTGTCCGGTGACCTCTTAGACTGCTGAAACTTGACTCCTTCAAGATCTTCAAGCTTCTAGCTGCAACTTTTGACATCTTCAAGCTTCTGCTGATCTCTCAAATGCCTCAAAGAACCTTAGAGCATCCACACACTCTAATTCTTGTTAAACCGAAACGAGTGACCCGACCCCTCTTAATAGTACTGGTGTTTTCTATAGACTTAAGGCCTAATAACTAAGCCACACATAACTCTAGATTATCTTTAGCCTTGGACCAGCTCCCTCCTTGGAAACACGTCAGGGACTTGAACAACGAAAACAACTCGTAGAAGTGTAGAATAGTGATAACAAACTTGCATCCAATGAGTTAGTTCATGGTTTTCATTCAATCACCAAAATCATTCATACTTTTGAGGGGCTTCAATGGTTATGAAGCTAACAATAATAGAACATGAGATGAGGCGGATAACCTCCTCTACTGTAACTGTCAATCACTAACACATGGATCATGTATCATAAATCAATGACTATTGATGCATGATAGTTACCATAGAGGATCCTCACCTCACCGAACGGCCTACACCTGTCGATGATGAAGGCAGCAGTGACGACACAACACGGGCCTCTCTTTGGCCCGTACGGCACTGGAGCACGACTCCACCTCTCATGTCTTGCTCTCATGATCCGCACCAGCTGGCATGTCCTTGACATGAGCCATTCCCTCATTCGCGGATGAACGGCCAGCTCCGGTGTGGTTCAGAACGGAAGCCATGCCCAAGTCCTCCTAGTCTAACCCAAATCATGCAACTAAACACACGATTGGATGGCGGGGTTTACTTCCAACAGGGGAAGAGGCATGGCCGGACGCGACGGCTGCAGGAGATAGGGCAGGACCCCCACGGAGTGATGAGAGCACGGGGAGGTGATGATATGGTATGGATTCACCGAACCTCCGGTTTTCATTTTGAAAATTAAAAAAAATAAATTTTGAAAATTTTTGAAATTTTGAAGACTGGTAAAATCGATTGATAAATTGGTAAAATCTGTAGGTTTTAAACTTTGAAACCTGAAAAACGAAGAAACCAGCAAAACCGCTTGATAAACTGGAAATTAAGACCAATCGGTTTACTGAAGCATTTCAACCGAATTTAGTTTAAATTTTGATTTATCGATTTGGAGCGGTTTTTGATCATTTCTGTGGTTTTTGACAAACCGATCCCCACCGGTTTTTCCGGTTCAAAGGGTAAATGAAATGCTAGGAAGATGTGAGGAAATGAGGGACCATTTTTTAACTGTTCAATCGAGAATCAATAGCTTAAATTTTATGCAGCAATGTGCATAAAAAATAAACTATTTTCTACTGTAATTTTGGTGCAGTGCCAGAAAAAACTCCACGCTATAAATTAAACACATTGTTCATCCTCTATCAAACACTGTACCAATCGCTACAGTCAGCCAATTCAGGGATCCGTACACGGTGAGGTGAGGAGCGCATGTAAAGGTGGCCCACCATGAATTTTGAGTGTAACGAGTCAATGCCACCACGATCCAACGATCCATAGCCAGTATTTCCTTTGTTCCAAAATATAAGAGTTTCTAGATTTACTCAACTTTGACTATTAATATTGGAGAATTGATGTTTTATATATAAATTTAACTCTTTGTATTACAATTGTTTAATATTCTTCATGAAACAAAACTTCATAATATGTAACTCTTTGTATTACAAATTGTTTAATATTTTAGATATAATTAGTCAAAGTTAAAAGAATTTGATTTTGGTTGAACCTAAAATTCTTACATATTGAAACAGAGGTAATTAATCCTTCAGCAGCAATCTTTTTCATTACATCTCACTTTTCACATCTCTTAATTCTAGTGACCATAACTAAAACATCTCGCTAGCAACAAACTCTCCCGTAAATAAACGGTCCGGATCAATATGAGGTGGCATGCTATCTCTACCCATGTCCATACGAACCACGAAGTTAGCTCGGCATTGGAATTAATGAACAAAAGAGGACTGAATTGATGATGTACAGATAAGGCATACTCAAGTAATACAACATCTTGTGTACACCACAAATAAGCACGGGACAATGGATCATTTCTTGCACATTTCACTATAGTGACAGCAAAAAGGAAAATAAGTAAAAACAAAGGGAGTACATATCTTCTTTACAATATGCTTTGCAATAAGGATGCGATGAACCCACATCTAGTTTAAATTTTAAAGGTAGCTCATAAAAACCATAAAATTTGTATTTGGTGTGGAGCTTATGGGTACACCTACTTGCATCTCTACTATGCAATGGTGTTTAGTGGTGCAATATTAATTAACCCTTTTTTGTGCCCTCGTCGAAATCTGTTGCCGCCCCTGCAGCGCATCACTCTCTCGCAGCCACGGGTGTAGCGGTTGGCATTGGGGCCCGGGCGGTTCAGGTGGTTTCCACTCCCCGGCACACGGTTCTTGGTCAAGGTCCTGTAGAGGATGAACTTCCTTGGCCTCTCTCGGTTGGCTTAGCCATGGCGGTGGAGCATGCTCAACACCACCAAGATGAGCAGCAGGGTGACCCGCATTCCCGGCCAGGCCATTCATCCCGTTGAAGCGAGAAGAATGTGTCGGCCTCAAGCAAGCACCAAAGAAGGATGTGGAAGGATCAGGGGGAGTAGTATGCTTTAGAGGGCTCATGTTGGTGTTGCCTGGGTAAAATTAGATGGACTGATTTTTTGAAAGCCCTGCCAAAATTAGGGATTTCTTAAATTTTACTGGAGCGCGATGACTGGTTTAAATGTAAGGCAAACATGTGACAAGGGTTGAAGCCTGAAGGGGAGTGTGATTAAAGTGGAGATTGTATTGCGAGCAAAATTAGATGGTTTCTGTTGACACTCAAAATTTGCATCTTGGGAAGACTGACCGGACGCTCCGGTTTAGTAGACCGAATACGGTAAAAAATATCTAAATTCTGTCTCATAATGATTATTTTGCAAGAATTGTTTTGCAATATGTTTTTCAGGACATGGAAGATATTTTTGAAGAGTTTGGCTAAATTCTACTAAAAAAGGAAAGAAATGCTTAAAAAGACATGAAGATGAGGCCAAATCAATGATTTGAAAGTTCCAAAACGTAGCTCTCACCGAGACAATCAAAACAGATATATGGCTTACTTAAATCGGAGCCTGGACGAGGAAATCAAGGCCTTAACAAAATTATCTACGAGAGGGCCAGAGACTGGCCCAGAGCCGGAGACTCCGGCAGACCACTTTCTGGAAAGGCCACCGGAGTGTCCGGTACCAGAGTGTCCAGTCTAGGGCCGGAGTATCTAATCCATGAAGTCAGTTTTTTTGTAGTTTTTACACCAAATCAGACCTAATTTGTTTTCTAATTAATAGGATATGTGGTTCTAGGTGATAAGACCCCATCCCACCTCTATCATTTAAGGAGGCCCAAGGCCGATTGAGAGACCCTCTCCAATCATCACTCAAATGTGTCTTTACTTTTATCTCTTTTACCCTATCTCTCTTTCAAATCCTAATTTCTGTTCTTCTTTCGTCCTGCAGGCGAATGAAGGCGATTTGGCTAGCCTGTCAAGCCCGGATCAACCTAGAAAGATCTTGCTCTAACAGAGTCCCTCCCGAGCTTGATCTTTCAAGTGCCATTGAGATCATACTCAGGCGATCCCGTCATTCCGCACACGGACGTGCGCGTGGTGCGTTGATCCGGATCTTTTCGGCGTCAACACACTTTTTGGCCACTCCGCTGGGGAAGAAGGTTCAGGTTATCAAAGCCGAATCAATCTTGTTCAATTATGTGCTTCAAAGACAATGGAGAGTTCATTTACCCGATGGAATTTGAGGATATTCTCGAGGAAGCCCGAAAGGCGTTCATAAAACACAAGGAGGCGATAATAGATCAAGAACTCCAAAACTTCTTGATGTGCTACGTGAAGGGTCGACAAAGCAACATCGAGCAAATCAATAATCCATCTACTAAAAAGTAAATTCTGATATTGAATCGGCTATTGAAGAGCCGACTAATATTAACATGGATCTTACTATTGATTCTTACGATGAGAGGTCAACTAATGATACTGTTGGCCAAGTGGAGAGACCTCCAATTCGGCTATCACAAGCCGAATCTAATACAAGTGAAGAAGATTCATCTACTACTACACTCGGGGGCAACAAGATAACACACAGATCGGTACACTTGGTTTTACAACCAATCTGACCAATTTTTTTAATAATCATGAGAATAAGAAGAAATAAAAAATACTGAGGCCCCGTTTGGAACGAAGGAATGAAAAACACAGAAATAGGAAAAAAACGTAGGAACGAGGAAAACGTAGGAATGAGAAAATTGTAAAAACCATAGGAATTGAAAACACAGGTATGAAAAACTCTTGGCGTTTGGATTGAAGGAATTTGTAACATAGTAAATAAAAATAGAAATGAGAAATAAATATTTAAAATAAATTTGTAAAAATAAATTACAATAATTTATATTCTAATGATGAATGTGTTTAGAATATTGAAGGAATAGAAAATATTGGAACACAAAGAATTAAGAAAAAATATTATAAAATGTTATCAATAAATAGGTATTAAGTACTCAATTATTTTTCTATTACTTTTAGCTAACTTTAATACCGTCTATAGAATAAATAGTGCATGCATGCTAGTAGAACCTTGGCAGCCAACGTGGTGAACAAAACAAAGGAATTTTTCCTTTAGCTCCAACCTCATGTTTTGTTTCCTTTGCTTTGTGAAGGAACTCTCCCCGTTCCTTTGGAAAGATTTCATAATTCCTTCATTCCAAACACTTCGTATAGGAAATATTCCTTTGGAATGGATTCCTTTGAAATTCCTTTAATTTTCCTTTGAGCCAAACGGGGCTTGAAGCCCAAAAAACCCGAGATTGGTGTTTGGAAAGTTGTTGAACCTAGATGTCAAAACAAGCATCAGAATAGTAGGACGAAGTTTGAAGAACTTCGTGCTAAACGGGAGAAGAATACCAAAGATGCTAGTCAATATAAAAGTTATGCGCAAAAGAGTCCAATTCCAATGCCACATGGGGATCATCGGAATCGGCAATGGCATAAATCACATACATCAATGCCGATTCCATCTTATGAGCCATACATGTCTCAACAGCGGGAATCTTACAATAGAAAGTCTTATTCTAATTTCCCATGGTATTCATGGATGCTACCTCCTCCGATGTACTCCTATCGAGATTCAATGCCTTACTAAGGATCAAAGGATAGATCACCACCTATGCAAAGCGAGTGTTTTGATCAAAAGAATCGGTCTTTAGATAAAACTAAACAATGGGTGGTTAGAAAAGTTTATCGTGTTAAGAAAGATTGGAATTTAGAGAAAAAATGGGATAGGATAATTGAGGAAAAGTTGATTATCAATACATGAGCTAGTATAAAAAACAAACTTTGCCCCAAACATAACTTAGAAAAGAAGACTGAACAAAAGTCATATTCGGTTAGGGGCAAGGTATTGAGAAAAAAGAAGGCGAAGAGCAAGCCTACCTTTGATGAGCTTCTATCCAAATATAAGAAAGAGGTTGAAAGAATGAAAAGCAATAAGATCGATCAGCCAAAAAAGAGCCAATGGAGGAGACCTCCATTACCAAAACAAAAGGTACCTCAACCTCATTGGCGAATATCTCATTGGTCTTTATCATATATTCCGTCAATGCATATACCATGGACTTCACATTTGAATATGTTTGACTATCATCCATAGTTTCATTATGCTCTTTGGTTTCCATGCCATCATAATCAATATCTCAATTGGTCTTTGCCAAAGGGTAATATGCATTGGTAGCCATTAGGGTCACACAAAGATTTCCACCATTAAATTGAACTTCAATGTTTAAAGAGCCGAAATATTTAGTTGATACGATCTAACATATCTCTACAATTGATAGAACATTATTTCGGCTATCTCACTAGTTTTATTAGATATATCGGCTCCGGATAACTGATATCTTGTTTAGCATCATACCTGAGCAATTTTGGGTAACAAGAATATTTTTTGGCACACTAATTTTGCTAAAAAAATAGAGGCATATGTTGACACTAAAATTTGCATTTTGAGAAGACCGAAAGTTCTGGTTTTTTAAACCGGATGCTCTGTTTTGGTAGACCGAATACGGTAAAAATATCTAAATTCTGTCCCATAATGATTATTTCACAAGAATTATTTTCCAACATGTTTTTCAGGACGTGGAAAATATTTTCGAAGAGTTTGGCTAAATTCTAATAAATAAGGAAAGAAATGCTTAAAAAAATGAAGATAAAGCCAAATCCATGATTTGAAGGTTCCAATACGTAGCCCTCGCCGAGATGATCAAAACGGATATATGGATCACTTAAATCGAAGCCTGGACGAGAAAATCACGGCTTTAACAAAATTGGTTGCGATAGGGCCAGAGTATTCGGCTCGGAGACTCGGCAGACCTGTTTCTGGAACTAAATTTTAGGTCACCGGAGTGTCTGGTACCAGAGTGTCCGGCCCAAGGCCGGAGTATCCAGTCCATGAAGTCGGTTTTTGGTAGTTTTTACATCAAATCAGATCTAATTTGTTTTCTAATTAATAGAATCTGTGGTTCCACGAGATAAAACCATCCCACCTCTTATAAAGACCCAAAGCCGATTGAGAGACCCCCTCCAATCGTCAATCTAATATGTCTTTACTTTTATTTCTTTTACCCTATCTCTCTTACAAACTCTAATTTCTGTTCTTTTTTCGCCTCGGCGACGAATGAAGACTATCCAGCTGGCCTGCCGAGCCCAGATCAGTCATAAGAAAATGTTGCTCCAATGGGATGTCTCTCGAGCTTCATCTTTCAGGTGTCGTTGAGATCGTACTCAGGCGATCCCATTGTTCTGCACACGGATATGCGCGTGGTGCGTTGATCCGGATCTTTTCGGCGTCAACAGTTTGAGCACTGTACTAACATTAGATGGTGACGCGACGCTCCTAATCACGATGGGAGAACAGCTCTTTATACGAGCAAAGTTATAAATGGTTTTACATTTTCAACCATAAATACGCAAATAAATAAGTACTCATGTCTATAAACTAGGCAATTCTTTTTACAAGTCACCTTTTTTACCTTTCACCTTTGCGTGGATTTATTTGTGCGATTTATAATGGATATTTTAGTGACATATTTTTGTTGTTGAAGGCACACATGTCAGGTATTTTGACTAGAGATGATTGCCCATTTAAGTGATAGCAGGAGTGAAATGATGCATTGGCTCATAAGCTCTCATAGCTGACTGCTCAAACAATGTGGTTTGGTTTAAATTTCGAAAACTTCGATCTTGCGCTGCGGTTTTGACCTTCAGGTGGAAGTATAAATTATTATGTTGATATCTTGCTTTTTAGTACAAGTAAACAGAAGCCACACTGCTAAGCGAAATCTTTCAAGTGTCAAGAATACGAATCCAAATATATGTACTAAACCTTTTACTTCTGTACCAACATTTATGTACATGGAAAAGGTAAGGTTAAGTTATGTGTATCAGTCTAACCTGGATGAAACGGTCCCAGATCTGACAGGTTTTGCGCATTTTTTTTAAAGTAACAGGTAGCTTTATTCATCAAACTGATCATTACAAAGGGGAGCCCAGATAAACTTTGAAGCTACATCAAACCAGGACGATTCAGCAATTTGATCAGCTGACTTAGCCAGTATATGCGCTACCTCGTTACACCATCTACCAATATGGATAAAAGAGAAAACTACATGAGAAGCACTCGCCATAAGCTTGACATCTTGTGTGATGATTCTAGTTTGAGATCGGTCCATAGTCACCGAGTGGAGTTTCTGAATTAAAGAGAGACAATCTGATGCAATTATAGCATGTGTGTAAGATAGTCTGATCATAAAAACAATTGCCCTCCTGAACGCTATTGCCTTTGCCACTTTTGAACTTGTGATCTTGTAAATACCTTGCCTGAAAGTAGCCAAGAAGTTACCTCTATGATCCCTGATAACTATGCCCAAACCCATGCGGTTAGTGTTCAGAACGACTGCTGCATCAACATTTACCATAACCCATCCCTCCGGTGGTAGTTTCCATTTTGGTTTATTGGAATCACACCTATTGGGATTGACAGGGACATACATATGTAGCAAAACCATCTCTGCATAATCCAATATTTTTCAACTATACAGTGAGGCTGCATCTCTTTTTCACCATTGCGAATAGCATTTCTTGCTTCCTAAATATGCCAGAAAGTTAACACTCCTAATGTATCAAAGACCCAAATTCATGGGGGTGGTAACATTTTATTCATTTTTCTTAACCCACTTCTCTTTTTTAGCTCCTTCCACACTTCAGCAACATATTGGCAGGAGAAAAAAAGTGTGTTCTAGAGTTTTATCTCTTCCAGGCAGCACAAATTGTAGGATGGATATTTTTAAATTGTAGGTTCTGGCCTGTCGGTAGGCAGTCATGAGCAAAAAGTCACAACAGAATTTTCATTTTGAGAGGGACCTTAACACTTCATAGGCGCTTGCATTCTTTTATAGTGTAATCTTGATCCGACCTTTCTCTTTGCCTTTATCGCTAGAAAGTTGATATACTTCTCTACTCTTTGCTAAAATATAAGCAAATTTTACCGTATACACACCTGATTTTGTGATAAGACATGAAATAAAGTTTGAGACCCGATTATGACAGAATGGAATGCTTAAAATATTTTCTGCATCTGAGTGTTTAAAACGTAAGCGTACTAATTCTTCATTCCATAAGTCAGACGTATCGTCAATCAAAGCACTAACCTTCAAGCCATTTGGATGTATACCGTAGTGTGAATTAGATGACAAGATGCCTACCGTAGGGGTGACGGGCGGACGAAATCATCCAGCAACCAGCGATACATATTCCTCGAATATTCGTTCGAGATCCTGGATCATCTGATTTGACGAAAATACCCAAATGACTCCAGGACAGCGAGAGAGGAGACAAGCCGCGGAAACGCAGCGGCTGCGCGGGAGCGAGGTGGCGACGGTGGCGCGTGGCACGTTGTTGCGGGCGTCGGCGCCGGTGGCAAGCAGGTGCACGATCATCCGCGGTGGCGAGTGGCTGGCGAGCTGCTTTGTCCCCTGTCTCGGGGGTCGGGCGACGTGCAGCAGTAGAGACGACGGGTGGCACTGACACTGGTAGGTGGGATCAAGTTGCAGACCGTTGATCAGTTCATCCAACCAAGAGCTCGTTGGCAGATAGCTTGGAATCGTTCCAAACATGATTATTTCCATATGGATATGATTGCTTCCGGTATTAGTGCAGTACATTACCGCTGTTGTTGTCCGTGTTGCTGGCTGGGTCTGTGCCGGAGTTGCGGGCACCCATAGCTTTGGTTTTGTTCCATGACTTTAAGGTGTGGTTTGATTCCTGATTGGATAGGGGCTATAAATTGGATTTAAGTCTAAATTCAATCTACAAGTGGAACAAATTAATTGCTACATAGCTTGAGTGAGAACATGACCCACTGATCTAGAATCAATCCCCCATCGGAACGAACCCAATGCAAGCGAACAAGGCCCAAACATGAAACTGAACCATTCCATCCAAATTTTCGTTCAGACAACCAAACATACCGCTTGAATCATCCCATCCAGTATCATTTTGTCGGGTGGACAATTTCATACAAAATAAGATTGATTCAAGCAACCAAACACTACCTAAATACATGTAATGTCTAAAAATTGAGGACTTCATTTCATTTCGACAGTTTTCTGCTAAACAATCTTGTGGATAAAGCGCGCATTCCTTCAGTCCGCATTGGCTATCAAGAAGCCAACAAAAGAAAATGTCAAGCAAATGCAATTCATCATGGCAAGAGGCGTATTTCCCCACCAAAGGACCACGATCCAAATGAAAGTGCTAGTCTATGCATTAAAATGAATTAAGTTCTAATAACGATCTAAAACTATTGTATCGACTGTGCACAATGAACCAAGATAATCCAACATTGTTGAAAATTCATTTATCATCAAAACTGCCTTTCAGCTTCTGAAAAGCACGCCTCAGTGTGATGTTAGCTGCACTTCCCCACGGTATGATATGGAAAACATGTGTAATCGATCATTCGTCGTCATCCTTCTTCGGCTTACGGTAGGTTTCCTCGATATGCTTTGCCAGGAAAACGTAGGTGTTGAACAACTTCTTGACGTTAGGAACATTGTAGTTCTGAGCTACATAGACACCACATCCCATTCCCAGCATAAAAGTGAAGCTGCCCCTGAATAACCCCATTGTTGTAAAACCTGGTAACAAGAATAAAAATGGTTATGTATATGCAAATGTTTACACAATGCAAAGCGCAGATGATTTTTAAGAAAGAAAATTGTTATTATGATACTGTAGGAAATCCTTGCATTTCTTGTACAAAACCTCATAATAAATAACTTCAATTCAAACTTGATTTCTACAGGTGCTAAGTTTACTAGCATTATGGAACAACAATTTAATGCTTCAAGGAAACAGCAAGGCCACGCATATTATACCAGCCATAGGAAAAATGGAGTGGAAGGATCAATCAGATTATTCCATATTGCAACCTGAATCAATATTGACAATTGAAGACTAATCCATCTATGAAATTTTAATAGAAATAGTAACACAAAGATTGAGTTCTTGTATTTACTGAAAATTTAATAGCTGAAATTTTTCAGTAATAATGGGAAAGCTGAAATACATGAAAATTGAAATAATGAAATTTCTGTTAACCGAGCATTCTATATGTATCTAAAAGGTACTGAAAGCATTAAGTGCCCATGTGTGAACTCAAAAAAGAATTAGACAAAATGTTATCGATGTCCAAACCGAAAGCAATTCAATATATCACGGTAACAGTCACAAGTAACATCTGCAAGAAAACTAGCAATACAGTACTCAGACATACCGTTAAGTAGCAAAATTTATTTTCTATGGAAATTAAAATTATTCCGGCATGAATTAGCCACTAAGTTCAGTGGAATAACACTTCATACACAAAGCTTTCATGTTATTGACAATCTCACAATCATCGATCAGCTCACCAAGATTCAAGACTTAAAAGTGTTCAAGAGTCCAACCTTTTCCTATTTACTCTAGGAGAAGTACATAGAGTAAAGGAAAAGTAGAGTAGGATTATGCAATGAACTGGCAAGCATGAGTGACGGCGAGAGGTGACAACTGTGGGGCTGCAGTGACATCGGATGGCTGGGCAAAGACAAACAAGGTGGTTCAAGGTAGTCGGCTCGATGGCGGTCAGAGGGACAGCCTAACGCAAGCCCAGCATAGTTGCAGTAGGGTTCGGCCATCAGGGCTGGCTAGGATAGCAACGAAATGGCTGAAAACAGTGATGAAACAATTAAATACAGTGGAGATTCTGGCAGGAGTCATAGGGGCAAGCATCCAACATGGAGTTAAAAGCTCATGAGGATGCCAATGTGGATAGCCACATCAGCCAGGGACCAAACTGAACTTCCAAGAAAAGTTCTAGGACGACACTAACCCTTTTTGAAAGTTCAGGGACAAAACTGAACTTGAAGATAGTTTGAGGATGAAATTGGAAATTACGCCTTTTAAAGTCACTCTTTCAATAGGCAACACTATAAATTCTTACCCTCACAGCACAGTGGTAAGCTCCACTGGCTGGGGAGGGCGCCCACAGAGTTCGATCCCAGGCGCCGCACCCGACCACCATAGGGGCCTCCCTTGTGGTATATCGTCCCAAAAAATCAAAGCAATTCAAAGGCAGAGATAGAGGCAAGAATATTGATAAACCAGCCTTTATGCATTTCATTCATCAAAGACCACAAAACAGTAAAGGCTAACCAAATACAATAAGACACTAAAATAGCTGACAGAAACAACTTCTGGAAACAAGCAGCAGAGTACAGATACTATAGTACTAGGCAATATTCAGGGGTGAAGCCAGGTTTTAGATTTGGAGGGTTATCAAGGGAGAATTCAGCAGCATTGGGGTACAAGGCCCCCCGTCAGCCTCTCCTTGGTTTCACCCCTGACAATAATCAAAACCAAATGAAATAGTTCATTTATGAAACTTTAGAACAGAGTAATACTACATTAACTTCAGTAGCCTACACCAAAACTCTGAACAAGTCTCCATGTCATTAGCAATGTAGTGCGCTAATTAAAACATGGCCATCAAGCACCACCATTTCATTAATAGTTAAGATAACAGGAAACATCTGGCAGCTAGAGTTCCATAAACTTTATGCAACCATGGGCCATACATGGTTGTGCGCACTGTAAAGCAGTAGGTTTGCTTAAAAAAAAATTATAGCACCAGTTGAACCTTTTATTTATCAGCACAACTAAGATTTGTTTATTTTCAAGACTAAAAGCAGCGCTAAAACATTTTGATAACAAATAAAACCACATAAGGAGAAGGTGTGGCTGGATATTCAAGCAAAGGAAATGTATAAGTAAATTTTTGGAATGATCAGACAGGCTGCATGGACCATGGAGGTTTGTAGGTTCACTAAGTTTTTAGGTTAGTAATCCAGAAATAGTCAATGAAAAACCAAGGTGAACTGTGGTCTGAAAATGTGCAGCAAAAATGTTTAGCTTAAATTTCTTGCAGGCAAATTAAATCTTCATGTATATACTATTTGTTGTCTTTGGTGAAATATACCTATCTACAACTTTGATAAGCGCTAGAGTTGAGATCATGATATGAAATTAAACAACACTAAATATAAGAAGATACTAAATTTAAGTGAAATTGCTCAAACTAATCCCTGCAACCCGCATGACCGTTCAGTTTAACACCTAGTTCTTCCTCCTTTTAGCAAAATTGGGATTCAATAGCTCCCAAAGCAGGTAAAATATCTATATCGCAGAACAAATTGCATCACAGCGAGTACGGGCACCATACCAACGAACAAGGCGACGCGTTGGAGGGGGAGGTGCGACCGGCTGCCTGCTATTCCCCGGAAGGACCAGAAGAGTATGGCGGGTGCGGTTCTTCGTCTCCAGTCGTTCGCTGCTGCGGTGGCCGCGGCTTGTCCGAGTGCAGAGGGAACTCGGTTGCTCGGTGCGGGGTGGCCGGTGTTCGACGGGGGAAAGGGGGTGGCGGTGGCGGTGGCGGTGGCGGTAGGGATGGCTGATCGACTGCCTCACGGTCATAAGGTGAGGACTGGCTCGGGCTTGGGCTTGGGCTTTTTTTTAACTAGTAGAAAAATCGCTTGGGCTTTGAGTCTTAGACCTCTACAAGGTTTCAGTTTTGAGAAAATTATTTCTATGCCTCAAAAATTTCACCAGTTCCTTCTATGATTTTTTTTTTTAAATGAACTTCTCTTTGATGATTAAATTTCGTTTTTTATTCTTTCTATTAGCTTTCCCATCAATTCAAATCCTTAACAGTGTTATATAAAGGTTTTTTTGGAACAGTGTTATATAAGGGTTGAAATTCTTATTTTACCCTATTTTAATTCTCTCAATAATATTCTTTTAATGACTTATAATTTTTTTACAGATTGTAACAAGGTGAACAAATTATACAAATATGATATCACACTCAAGAATATATCAATCTTTACATTTCAAATAAGATAAAAAAAAGGACTTAAACAACAAGTACGAAATAATCACCAAGCGAAATTATTTGCTGGAATTCGAGAAAGATTTTTTCCACAAATAGCATAATTGTGAGCATATTTTTCATTTCGTACATATAATATTAATTCAAACAGAATTCACAAAAAATAGCAGTTCATACATATGTACTGTATATTCACATAAACCAAGTCAATTTGCCATACATTATATAAGAGAAATTAAAGGCTAGTCTGTGCCAACGGCGCCACCCTGGTCGGCGTTTGGGCTGCACCCAGGTCTGTGCCAGTTAAGAGTGTGGTGCACCTAAGATTAACCTTAGAACCTTTTTAGTTCAACAAAATAAACTAGTTTTTCAAAAGTAGAGGAGAATTCTAAAACTTCATTTTTTTGAACTAAAAGGTTTTTAGGGTAATCTAGGTGGGATTGTTTTACACCCCTAGTGCCAGTGGCGGCCCCCTACCCGGCACCCAGACCAACGCCCACAGCCACCAGGCCTACTTCCCTCGCCGCCTTGCCCTGCAGGGTTGGAACCCTCGCAGATGGCGACCGGGGAAGCCTCCCTAATGGCGAGCGGCCGCGGCAAACTACCACCTTTGGCGCGGAGGGCACCTAGGAGAGGCACCGGCGGCGACCCCCTCCATGATCTCGCCGCCCTCCCTGCTCTTCTATCTCTCTCTTGCTGGTTCTGTTTGAAAGACGTTCGTGGGTTTTAGATAAGCCAGAAAAGGTGAGGGTAAAACAGTCTTTTGGCATAGCTGGGAATGGCAATTTAATGGTGGAAAGTAACAAAGTGGATGGAAAGGCAATAAAAGAAATAAAAATAGAAATTTGGTTCTCCAAGGGAAGTTCATTTCAAAGAAAAAGTCATAGAAGGAACTGGCGAAATTTTTTAGAAAATCTCTTTAGTTTTCATTGGAGCCGCGTGCTGATCAGTTTGAGCAGCCAAAAACCATTGAAAAGCCGCTAAAAATATAAAAATCAGGTTTGCAATGAAAACCGTTTGGTTTTTCCTGTTCATGGTTTGGTTTTTCTGATTTACCTATCGTTTTTTCCAATTTTTAATTTTTAATTCTAAAACCAAATCGGTTTGATCGGTTTTCAGCCAGTTTAACCGGTGTACGGGCCGGTTTTTGGATTTGAAATTTTTTCAAATATTAAAATTTTAAAGCTTTTAAACCAAAAATTAGTCATCCGATGAAATTTGACCGATTTTAACTATTTTGTTAACATTGGGTTCGAGTCAATTTACATAGTAAGCCCTCCATTGGAATGGAAGATTTTTCGGTTTTGTTAACGGCCTCCATTGGAATGGAAGATTCTTCCTTTTGTTTTGTTTTTCCTGTGCAATTAAACTGAATCCTATGAAAATTATACATTCCAAAGAAGCCTTTAACTGGTTGCTGATCCCGCAGCTTTCGACCTCTATAACATAACAGCTAAAATGATTAATGTTCCAAACCACTAGAGATCCTATACCTAGCGGTTGGAACAGAGGTAGTTATTATACTATTTAGTAATAACTGTTTCACTAATTATTTCAACTCAGTTAAAAGCAGCTAACTAATATTAAATAATTATCAATAGTACTTTAAAACTTTTACTCTATCCGTTTGTAAAATGTTGACGCTGTTGACTTCAAACATCATCTTTTACATTTGTCTCACTAAAATAATTAATTTAAATATGTAAAATTATAAGTCTTGATTCAAATAATTAAAAATTAAGGAACCTAGATGACCGTACCCAAATAGTTCAGTGACCTAGATGTTCACTTTAAGAG